>BPLS01000286.1:1635487-1652986 GCA_019656275.1 Rhododendron kiyosumense | reverse complement strand
CGTCCAAATTCGTCAATTTGTAACCTAATCCAACCCAACCCGCGCCATATTGTGTAATAGGTTGATATGGGTTCAACCCATGTCAATCCATATTTTTATGAGTGTAGATGGGTTGAGAGTGAGTTTAATATAGGTTAGAATTAAAAATGGTCCAACACCCCTTTTTCTCTCTTGCCCGCATTGTCTCCCGACTTCTCTGATTTACGGACTATAATCAATCCAATTCACCCATCTCTCTCTCTCTCTCTCTCTCTCTCTCTCTCTCTCTCTCTCTCTCTTTAACTGTTTCAGCAACAAAAAGACAAAAATAATATAATTATAAAACCAATCCTTTGAGCTCCTCACCCTCTTTTGGGCATTTTTTTTGTTGTTGTCCTTATTCAACTTTTTCGCTTTTATTGTTTTGCGACAAGTATTTTACGATTTTTGATTTGCTCCAATCAAAAAAAAATAAAAAATTATGATTTTTACCCAAATATTTTTAAAAACATCCAAGATAAAGCCCCAAAACCAATTGTTGGGATTTATCTTGAATATTACAAAAAATATTAGGGTAAAAGTAAAAAAAAAATTACTTTTTCGATTCTCTCGTCAAGACGAACTAATAGGAATAAAAAGTTTATTGCAAAACAAACAAATACAAAAAAATTTGAATAGAAACAAAAAAAAAAAGTCACTTGACTTTTTAATCCAAACCTAAGCAGTGGCTTCGGCGAACACAACGAAAATTGAAACTGTACAATCGATGCAATCATCGCCCTCCAAACAATTCTCTAATACGGCCTTTGACTCCTCGTCGAAGTTACGTTACTGTTTAGAAATGGCAAAAAAAAAAACCTAAATTTTTAAAGCTTTTTCAGCATCTAATTGTTTCATTTTTATTTTTAAAAAAAAATTGAATTTTAATCATAAAATTTTACTTTTTTGAATCCTCAACAAATCAGAGAAGGGGGGAGAAGAGAGGGGAAGGGAAAAAAAGAGGAAAACGGGTCGGGTCGGGCGGCTTTAGGTTTGGATTGACCCATATTCGATACGACCCGTTTCAACCCGTTTACTTTTTGACCAATATTTGACCCGCCTATATTTGACCTACGACCTGTTTCAATCCGCCCAAACCAGCCCAGACCCGCCCGTTTACCACCTCTATTATACATATATGTATATATGTACATCTCACAGATTTTTGGGATGAAATCATAAAGGCCTTGTCTTGTCTGTTATTATGGGATATCAAATACTGTAATAAACGACGATATTCTTCTCTCCCTTCTCTCTAAAGTTTCTCTCTCTCTAAACTTTTCTGAAGATAGGGTTTTTGTCCTGGGGGGTGGGGATTCCGCCGCCCATCTCCACTCCCCCATCCCTCTTCCAGCCTCCCACCCTTCTCCACCATGCCGCCCCCTCAAATCCCTCCCCTCTGCCGCTTTCTTTCCCTCCGCCTCTGGCCCTCCTTCCTTTGCCTCCCCCACTCTTATCCCCCCCCCCTCCTCCACCGTTTTCCCCTCTCAAACCCCCACCTCCGCACATTTCTTCTCATCCGTGGCTCAGTTTGGGGTCAGATCGGGCGTTGTGTTGCAGCTAGGGTGGCTGGGCTTCTCCTCCGGCAAATAAGTTGCAGGTTCCGTGGCGGCGGCTCCGGCTTCATTTTCGGCTCCCGGAGGTGTTTTTTCTTGTTTTTAGTTTTTGTTTTGTCTTCTCACTCTCCGTTTTCTGGGAGGGTTGTTCCCTGCGTGGAACTTTTGCTACCCTTTGTGGGCGTTTCTGTTTCCGTTGAGAGTTGGTCGGAGAGGAAGACGGTGAGGCGCGTCAAATTACAGCTGCCGTCTTATTCTCCGTTAGCGATTGCGTCCGCTCCCTGCGTGGAACTTTTTCTACCACTTGTGGGTATTGTTCTCTGTGCTCCTCAGAGCTCTTCCTATCCGAACCATATGGATAACCTTATCGTGGGTTTGTTCCCATTGATGGGCTCCGGTTTGGGGTTTGTTGCCCTTCGGGGATTTTGAGTAATCAAAATTTTCTGAGGTTTCAAAAAAAAAAAAAAAAAAAATACTGTAATAAACGCTTTCCAATTAGTAATGATCCACTGTTCAAAAAAAAAAACGCTTTCCAATTGCAAAAAGAACACAGACCTTCACCATCCTCCACAAAAACACAAACCTCAAGACCGTCCTTTCGCCGATCGCAAAAACACAGACCTCACTCCACCAACCGTTTGTCCTCCGGTCTTATCGTCGCCGTCTCCGTCCTCGTCTTCCATCGCGCAACCCGGCTCCCCTCACTGTACGTTGTCGTCATCGTACTCCATCGCTTCGCCATCCTGGTCCTCGTCGCCATCCTCCATCACCGTTGCAGTTCCTCATCCAACCTCCATCGCCAAGACCCATTTCAAAACCTCCATCCGTCCTCTGCTACTTCTTCGGTCAATCGGGCGCGCAAGGAGGAGGAGTAAACTCTTCGCCGCGGAGCCCTCGCTCAAGGTTTCTCGATACTAGATGAAATCGACGACGGGGCCAGCCGGTACGAGTCGACGATGTTGTTGTTTTATGGGTGACAGGGTGAGGACAATCATTCAATTTGTTATATTTTTTACCACACGAAGAATTTGTCACGTTAAACTGTGTTTAAATGAAAACAATAATGAGAAAAATCTGGGATACACCATGAATTGCATACATATGGCTCATATTTGTTTTCAAACCATTTTTTTTTTTAAACGATGACAAGGCAAATCTGGGATACACCATCTTTTTTTTATACCAATCTGAGCCATGATTTGTACACATTATGTCACCATGATTGGTATTATTCCTCTTGTCATGTTTTTTTAACGGACAATTTAACATGATAATTTATCATGAAACTTATTCCTCTTGTCATGTTTTTCATGGTAAATGATGCAAATAATTTACCATGAAACTTAAAACTATCATAAGTGTAGTGAGAATAAAAACCAAATTTGCTTAGACATAGTACACCATGGATACGTTAATTATTTTCATGATTCAAACAATATGACATGATTCAAACAGACATTTCATGGTGATGTTGCAAATGATTTAGTATGAAAAGAAAATAACAGAAAAATCAGTTTCATGGTAAATGATACAAATAATTTACCATGAAACTAAAACCATCATAACTACAATGATTATAATACATGCAAACTAGGCATTCAAACAACATATTAATAGACAATGGCCATTGTAGAAATAGGATGGAGAATGACTAAGGGCTTATTTGAAAACCTAAATTCAACATTTAAAAATTGAATCAATTAAGTAATAAATGATTCAGTAGGTTTAATAACGACATTATATATTATTTAAAAAATTAAATGCTACTTAAAATATAGGCTAAAAAGTTGAAAAAAAAAAAGTAGTTTTAAGCTATTTAATTCTGACTGAATTCTTATGTACTTGCATTTAATCATCATATCACCACCACCACCACCTCGCCACCATCACCACCACCACCCCACCACCACCACCACCACCACTCCCACCACCACCACTAGGGTTGTATGTGAGCCGAGCTATTCGCGAGCTCGGCTCGGCTCGGCTCGTTAAGGTAAACGAGCCGAGTGGAGCTCGACTCGTTCGACAAAAACTCGGCGCGATTAAAGAGGCTCGTTTAGTAAATAACTAAGCTCGACTCGTTAAGGGCTCGGCTCAACTCGGCTCGTTTGCACTCCTAACCACCACCATTTCACCACCACTCTTCCACCACCACCACCACTCCCCTATCACTCCATTACCACCACCACCATTACCACACTACCACACTGTCGTCGCTGCCACCACCACAATGCCACCATTGCACAACTATCATTCTATCGACACCACTCATTGTCCATTACACCATCACTCCATCGCCACCACCACCACTACTCACTGCCATCGTTACATCACCATCACTCCACCACCACCATTACACTACTATCACCAGCACTCCAACACCACCACCACCGTTGCCGCCACCACCACTCCATCACCACCACCACACCACCACCATCACCACAATCACCATTCCACCATTATTATAAGTACATTGTGACCATTAGTAAATTAAGAGAGAATCGAAACTAAAATTAATTTATTACTCCCTCCGTCCCAGTTTGTTTGTCTTATTGTCGAAAACCGTGTCTTTCAAAAATATACTTATATCTTACATTTTATAATATTTTTTTTTATTTTGAAGATTTTGTATAATAAAATTAATTGAGATCTATCAAACAAGATCCATATTGCATATTAAAAACATTACGAATTGAAAATTATAGCTAATTCTTTGAGAGGTCAAACGCTCTCAAAAAGTCAAAAAGGGGACAAACAAACCGGGACGGAGGGAGTATTTTTTTAATTCAGTATTTAATATGTTTACTAAACACCTTTTCAGCTTTCAGTACTTAATTTTTTAGCATTCAGTTTTAGTTTTCAGTTTTATCAAACAGGCCCTAAGATGAATGTAAAAATTTCAAAATGCAAAAAGACGGTTTATCAAAAAGGAATATGATGTAGGGAGATATATGAACTGCAGAAATAGGATGTGCAACAATCAATCACAAACTGGATAGATTTAGAAAAACCCTCTCTAGACTCTTTTTTATTCAATATCAATAACAACTCCCTCAACCCGAAGGCTTACAACTTATTATATAGGCAAAAAATCATAATCTTAATTAAACCCTAATTCTTGTAGAACAAGAAAAACATATAATGGGAAACTAAATAAACTGTAATTGGAATACTGAATGCTCTAGAACGTTTATTTTTAAAATTGAAACTCCCTGACAAAATTATTAAAACCAAAATACGGAAAACTAAATAATGCTAATTATTAAATTATTTTCAATTCTTATTCTGCATCATTCTCTCCAGCTTGAAGAAACTCGTCCTCGAGTTTATATAGTTGGATTTGCTGAATCTTGTCCGCATCAATCTTGTACTTCAAATTGATTTTTTCCAACCCAAATTGTAAACAAGAGTTTGAAAAAAGTGAATAAATAATCCCCATCAATAAATTAAATCTATTTTCCTCCCGGATCTAAACATATAGACTCTTGCGTGTAGTGTTTTTAATAAACTCCCAAAACGGATCAACAAATCCATTACTTTGGTCAAATTCACCATCTACAAGCGTTGTGATAACTACTTTTTATAATATTTTATATTTTCTTCTTTTGTGATTTTCTCCATCGGTTCTTCATAAAAAACTGGCAATTTACTCCAATCCACTATTGGATCCGAAAGAATATTTACTGTGAACTGCCATTCAATAGTAGTATCGTCCACCATATCAACCTCTAGGCTTTTTTCTGGTGCCATACCTCCCTGGAACTCAAGAAAGTTGATCTTCGAACCAGATTCCCAATGACGGACATCACGGTGGTCAACTGTAATCTTCTGGCCTCTACCCCTTGGTTGATAGTAGCCACCACCACCAGTTCTAACGGCACCGGTTGCTCCTCCAGTAAAAGGGTTGTCAGCCTCTTCACCATTCGAATTCTCGTCCTCTTCCTGAGGCTGCCGATCATACGGGTGATGGCGAGGTGGATTCCCCCCAACAAACAAGGTAGTGATTTGGTCGGCTAGGGCCCCAATCGCGTCCGCCATCCGCTGCTCAAGCTGTTGAAATCGCGCCTCTGTTCGTGCTTCCTGCGCGATGTCATCTCCTTCATAAACTTCCTCCACATATACCGTACAATTGCCTCGTCCCCCTCGACCTCCAGCATGTCCTCCGGCCGTAGTCAGGATTGGAACTTGTGCTCTGATACCAACTGATGCAGAGAGATATATGAACTATAGAAATAGGACGTGCAACAATCAATCACAAACTGGATAGGTTTAGAGAAACCCTCTCTAAACTCTTTTTATTCAATATCAATAACAACTCTCTTAACCCGAAGGCTTACAACTTATTATATAGGCAAAAAAATCCTAATCTTAATTAAACACTAATTCTTGTAGAACAAGAAAAACATATAATGGGAAACTAAATAAACTATAATTGGAATACTGAATGCTCTAGAACGCTTATTTCTAAAATTGAAACTCCCTGACAAAATTATTAAAACCAAAATACAGAAAACTAAATAATGCTAATTATTAAATTATTTTCAATTCTCATCCTACATTAGAATGTAGAAATCATTGGGATCGATTTGGTGATTTGCACATTCAAAAATTTGAAATCATCCTATTATTTCTCACTTAATTGGAGGATTGTGATATGAAACCTAATCCCCTTAATTTAGGAGTCAAGAAGGACTGTGGTATTCATCTGAATCCCTTTAATTTAGGAATCAAACAAGCAAAGGGGTAACAAGGGTATTTCACACATTGAAATGATGAAAACATAACTATTCAAAATGACTGGGATGAATATTTACATGGGATGAGATTTTAGGGTGGATATTCAAAAACTCCTATAAATAACGTAGTCTTTTTTTTAAAAAATATGTATGTGTCAGTTTCTATAAAATGCCTCGCAAGATTTTGATATATGAACCTTGTAAAAAAATGAAGTATTCCAATTTTCAATCTGTTTGAACCGGTGTAAAGATTTTATTTTTCTGATCATTTTATCCTAAATGGTCATAATTAATTTTTATCTCTAAAGCTCTCATAATCAAGTCTTTGTTCTACAGGGTCTCATATAGGGCCTTACGTGACATTTTCTGTCTAAATTTCTAATTTCCGTTATCTATTGGACTACGTAGGTAACGGTATGATAGTTGAGGGGATGAAATCGTTAAATTGATAGTTTAGGGACTAAGTAGAAAAAAATGTGCATAGTTTAAAGATAAAAAGAAAAAAAACTCTCTATTTCCCACATTCTTGAGATGATCTGGGCTGACCCAGTTGATCTCTAACAACAGCAATGCCGTCCTTCTTTCTTAGACTTGGGGTCTCGATGGGCTGACCCATGTTATGTTCATCACAACGAATTCAAGATTCAGAATTACTCCTACTATTCTGCAACGAA
The DNA here is from genome assembly GCA_019656275.1 of Rhododendron kiyosumense. Lineage (NCBI taxonomy): Eukaryota > Viridiplantae > Streptophyta > Magnoliopsida > Ericales > Ericaceae > Rhododendron > Rhododendron kiyosumense. Next base: position 1,646,002 of record BPLS01000286.1, on the reverse strand, counting down.
AATTGGTTTGTGTTTTGAATTTTGGAAACAGCAGCGCTAAAGACAGTTGGAAGAATTCTTGTTGCTACTGACAGTGAACCATATTCTAGTAACCATGTGATGTGTAACCTCAGAGCATTCGCAATGGGTTTAGTATATATATGTGTTAAAATGTGTATCATGATTAAAATGAGTTCCACAAGTATGTGTTAGACATTGCTAACATAGGAGTGTGTTGTAACATTCGCAATGAGTTTGATAAATTTATGTATTTAAATGTTTGTTAGGATAAAAAATGAGTCCCATAAATATATATTAGGAGCGGTGGACATTTATGTTTTATGGTTTGAGTTTGACTTTATAGAGATAGAGCCCACTTATTGTTTGTTAGCATTTTTGCCAAACTTGATACACATGCTACCACTAAACAAGATTTGCCACACTCTAGCACACAAACGAATACAAACATTATGACAAAAAAATACATTTTTGTTTGTTAAGTTTTAATAAACATAATTAAAACACTAGTTACCAAACCCATTGTAGATGCTTTCACATTGGTAGAATGTGCTAAAGTACATGACTAATAGGACCATTAATCTGCTATGCATTTATGACAAATCACACGATACCCAAAATATAGCCAGCAAAATACTAGTATCAAGGAGTGCCATATTATTTGTGAATCAAAATCCTTTATGAAAAGATTCCATGCGTGATCGAATGCATAAGAGAAATGAACTGTCCAATTTTTCCTTTGTTCATATGAATACTGATATCTCGTAAACATATTATGTTGGATACATGGTAATCTCATTGAGTTTTATAGAATGAATCAAATGAAACCGTAGGGATCATGATTTGAGAAGATCCAAACTCACCACTCGTGACTCATAACCATCATCTCTTGCCTCTTCTCTAGTTTCTACGATTGCTCAAAATACAAAAAAGGAAAAAAAGGACAGGCCAATTAGCAGTAGTAAATCATACGTACAGTATGTAAGGAATCAAAAGAGAATCACGTGCAGATGCACGTGACGGGGAAAACACATCATGTGATAAAGTTGGTAATAGGCTAAAAAGTAGTGGGGCTTCCATTGACAAAATCTGAAAACGATCATATGGCACTTCACTTCTTCTGACTTTAATTTGGAAAAAAAACAAAAAACAAAATAAAAAAACGCTTTCACTTCCTACAACAAACCCATGTGGATGGTGCTGGCTTAAGGGTGCAGAGCACTGAGTGACCCTACAAGTCCATTATATTCAGAAATATCATCATTTTTCCTTTGGATGCATGTTGATAATATCCTCATTCATGTACTGGAATGTATATCTTTGGTGATGTAGCGTTTGGGATAACATAGCCCAAAATTAGAGCTGTACGTTTCACACCTATTTAAAATTTTTTATTCCAATGTTTTGTAGTATAAAAAAGAATCTCCGACATTTTAGTAAGTTTTCGGGTTGTCTTGAGCACCATGTCAAAGCACCTAGTTTTGTGGATTCTACAATTTACGACATGTAATGCATAGTGCGCTAATGCACTACACGAGTGTGGTAAATTTTACCTTAATCTCATCATATGATCTAAATCGTTCAGTTTGTCAAGTTCGTTGTGTAGATTACCTTGGAAAAAAACATTAAATTGATCATGCATCATTAGCTCCTTGATTGGCCAACGTCTATGATACAAAACATTGATTAAAAAGACGCAAATAAATGTTAGAGGTTTGAATACAGCAATATCTTATGAACCAATAAATGTATGGATTTTTTGCTTTCGAAAATATTTATTGATGTTCACGTATGTTCCTTTGAGATATCTTTTCGTAGTTTAAAAAAAAATATATCGAAGCTTGTTAATGGGTCCCCCATGTAAAACAATAATCTGAAGAAAATCAAATTTGATGGGTTTATTTTGTTTACTTATTTTGATAAAATGTTACAAAAAATTTGAGCTCTTTTTTTATTTTTGAAAACACAAGGCAAAAAGTTTGAGAAAATTTTAGAAATGGTCCCTCTACTTTAGCATATGTTTTTATTTTCGTTCCTGTACGAGGAATTTCCCCCAATCACACCTTCATTTTGGCTTTTGATACTATGTGAGGTCATCACATGCAGGGACATTTATTTTCGTCCATGTACGAGGACTTTCCCCCATTCACACCTTCATTTTGGCTTTGATACTATGGGAGGTCATCACAGGGACAAAAATAGAACACGAATGAAAATTAAAGATTAAATTAGGTAGAATTGATATTCTGGGGAATAATCTATTGGTAAACTATAGGGACCAGTTCTAAAGTTTTTCTTAATTTTTCAAAGTTGCTGTAGGTGCCTTGTATAAAGTCGGCGAGATGTAATGAAAAAAACTATTTTTCTTCCAAAATACTAGCAAATGAGAAAAGCAATTCAAAATTTTTTTTTTTTTTTGATGTTATGGATACCGACAAAAACAAGGTGTTGAACATGAGTTCCCCTGTAGAACAGATCGAGATCTATCAAATAAGATCCATATTAAATATAGAATTAATTACTAATTTAAAGATATAATTAATTTTTTATTCAATTAGGATAAAAATGGAACAAGTAAATTAAAACGGAAGGAGTAGTTCTCAAAAGTCTACACAATTTGCGGCATGTCTCCTCCATCAAATCCAATTAAAGGTGAGTTTACTCTACTATTTAAATGGTATTTTTAGTTAAAAAATACTCATTATTTAGGATGATTTATTATTTTTAAATTTTGTTGTCTAAATAAATTTTCAATTGAATAAGTGTTATCTTGGCATCTATCTTCTGTTTGAAAACAAATAATATTGCGTGATCTCTCCCTAATGGCCCTCAATCTATCAACCCATAGGGGCATTCTAGTAAATCCAAATACCAAGATTCGAAGAATAACAAGAGTTAATTACTAGTACAAATTACGGTCTTTTGGCGGGATATCACTTTACTTTATTAACTACAACTCTTTACTTTAATCAGCTACTAGGACTAGGAGTAGTAATCTCAGCCATCTAAAACCAGACATGTTTCTCTCTACATTTCCTGACAATAAAAATTGATATTTGAGCTGTAATCTCAACCCCCATTTTAATGGCGCAAACCCTAATTTTACTGTATCCTTACGCAACTCTGACTACATCACTCTCTTCTTCCTCGAGAAGTCACCCCATTTTTGCTTCCACTTTAAGCTCCCCCAGATCCGGGATTAGGTAAGACAACTCCACACCTCCTTGTATGTATATATCTATATGATATGATATGATATAACTATAATGATTGAATGTGATGTTTGAATATTGGAAATGTGTTGGTTTTACTCATTTCTCAAGTGACGTCAATGGGAGCTTGGTAGTAATTAATAATTCTGGGGTTGTTTTTGACGTTTTCTCAAACAGGGGAAATAATTATACTCCTATTATAAGGCCAAGCAAAAACAGTACTGTTTTCGTTTTTTTGGCTCTCAGTTTTCTACCTTCGGGTGTAGTACATTTTGTCTATATTTGGTTTCAGATTTGCACTTCCGATTTTGCTACAGAGGGAAAAGGGTCTTCTGGGTCGGTGACGTCTTTTTTGTTTTTGGGTTTGTCTTTGTAGTCGGAACTGGCATCGTTTGGAGGAATAGTTTCTGGGTATTTTTTTTGGCCGCTTAGGGTTTGGATCAGAGGAGATTCTTCTGATATTAGCCATTTTTTGGGGTATTCAAGGAAGGTATGTTTACTGATGTGATGCTTAATCTAGCTCGCTTAGTGCTGGGTGTTTGTCTGATTCAATTATAAGATCTGATTGTTTTGTTTTTGAAAAAAATGTGGGTGTTTTTGCTGTTTTTGTGCTCTGCTGTGTTACACTATCTGTCAGATGCTAGTTTTTAACATTTTTTTTTAAAATTTTTATTTTTGCCTTTGAATTTGGAAAATGTATCATTGTATCTGACACCTGAACCAGCACATTCCTAGTTATTTCCCATCACTGTCGTTTTTCTAAATTTGATTTGGACTTTCGAGGATATTCATTCTGCAAGAAATGTTAAAATCACATTTCTCATTCTCCTTGTGTTCGGGGCATCTGCTTGTGGGTTTTACTTTGAGTTCTTTTTTATTTTTTGTTTTGCATTTTGTTTCTAGGGATCCTTTTTACTTTATCAGTTTCTCCGATCCTCATTACTACGTATCTAGAAATAAACCAGACAACCATCAACTTTTTATGGGTTAAAAGGACTAATGCCACGTGGGTGGAAAGAATAATGGATATGCCCTTCCCCACCCCAACCCGCTCTTTTCTTTCCCGAATGTCTCTGAGGCATTTGACGTAATTTTGACATGAATGCTTGGGAAATCTATGTGCCTGAAATTTATAGTTGCTCTTCCCACCCAGAAAATGCTTTAGCATGTGTTGCTTAAATTGATTTGAGTTTATCCCATGAGCATTCAGGTATCCCGCTCACAATATGTGCTGCAGCATGATTATTTTTATCCTAGGTATTGGTCATGCCCTAAAATTTTGGTTCTGTTTGTGGTAAATATTTTCCTTTCCTCTTAGCCTGCCCTTAAGATGATTATTAACTATTAAGGACGTATGCCTCTGACTTGGCAGCTAAATCATGGATATTATGTCAGGTAAGGTAAACCTTGAGTAATTTTACCTCCTAAAATGGTGTATAAGTAACTTTTGTGATTAACTAACGAAGAAAAGAGTATTATTTTTCATGCACACACTCTTCCAAATTGTGCTGCATGCAAGGGCTCTTTGACATTCCTACTTTTGACAAGTCATGGACATCATCTATTTTCTGTGCTCTTGAAAGTGTCAATATGAAAGATACTCTGTTAAGGGTTCTTTGTCGTTGTTTCTGAATTATGTAGTTCCCTTTCTTTGTTATGTTCTTCAATTTCTTTTATTTTGCTCAGGATTGGGTTGGGTTGGGGGAGGGGAGAGGCTAAAATAAGTGAATGCGCAATTTTTGATGGTCATGATTTTGAATTGGATTCTATTCCATACTTCGTGCAGGTCCTAGTTGGGGAAGTGTGAAATACTTTTAACTTGTTTAAGAACCAGGGGCACAAAATTCTCAATGCGCCATTCGTTATTTTATTGAGCGACTATGTTCATGTGATAGTGTTGTGCATTGATAAGCTCATGAAACTGTGCCTTGTTTCCATGATTTATCGCCTCTAATCTTAGAGTAAGCATTTACTACTGAAAGTTGTTTTATTAGCATTGTAATGAAGTTGTTTATTTATTTTAGAATGGTGCAGGGATTTTGAGATGGATTCTGAATGAGTCTGACATGGAAATCTGAAGTGATGGTGGATTGAGGTTGCAGCAATGTCGAGGGTTGCAAAGTGGAAGCTTGAAAAGACGAAAGTAAAAGTGGTCTTTCGGCTGCAGTTTCATGCTACACATGTATGTTTTATTGTTTGCTATTTAAGATATTATATTCCATAGTTGTTGCCCTCATGTGTATATATATCCATTCCTTGGTTGATTTATGGATATATACTTGTCAAATGATTTGTTTACTTGTTGCTTTGACGTGCTTTGTTGGTTACTGAATTCTATGTGTTACGGAAATCTCCATATATCGGCACACATGTATGTGCATGCACTTATGAGTTTATCTTCCAATGGTTAAATCCTATCATGTAATGTGGGGGCCTACAGAAACCTCCTTTACAGGATTCATCAAAGAAGCTCCATAAAAGTGTATTTGTATTGTCTATCGAGTAGTTTTGCTAGTCTTAGTTCATTATTAAGCATCTGAACAACTTTATTTTGCCAAGTACTGTCGTCGTTTTGCTCTTAGCTTGGTGTAATGGTGACATCAAGGTTTAACTCAATAAACGAGGGAAATAATACAAGCTTTGGAAAAATAAACCGATTAGAACCTAAGGAAATTGAATAACTGAGCAGTGTGCATACAAAAAGATTTTATGGATACAGAACAAGTTGCTGCATTAACCAGCAATACTTCATATCTGATATCAATTGTAAACATGGACTAATACCAATTGCAAACATGGACTAAGGACTGGTAGCTCAGAGTTGCTTTCCTTTAGCTTGAGTCCTATTTATCAGACATGTCACAGTTTCAGCCTTCAGGATACATGAAATTCAAGGTAACTAAATTTCGGGTTCATCCTACTATAGGATAATCTAAATGTGAATTGTACATTGTCCTTTCCAGACTAAAATGATTCAATTTAGATTGGATACCATATATTGCAGCATATCTGCATATTGTGATTTGCATTTTTTACCAAACTATGCTGACAGGAAGAGTATCTTGTAATGTTTGAGATTGCTCCCCCTGTTAACTAAATATGATCAAACTAAATCAAACCAAGCCTTGTGTCCCCAACATATTTTTGATGCCTCTGAAACTTGCAAGAATATGAACCAAGAAGGGTAAGATGCCCCAAATTTGAAATTGACTCGTGGTGGGACCTAAATCTAATGTTGTTGCATGGTAAAAGAAACTGCTCTTTGTCTACAAATCAGGTGTCATGAAAATGTCAGACTCAGTTTCTTAATCTCGTTTCCTGCGTACAGCCTAATGTGATAATTCACTTAGACAAGTCTTTTTGAGCCTCATGACATAATTGTCAATGAAGCTATCAACAAGAGCTTAAAAGGCATGTGGACTTGTGTTGAGGATAGTAATTATGGCCATGATGAATTGGGTAGTTAAACCAATTAGTTGGGGCCTTATGGATGACAATTTTATTGCTATGCAATAACAGTGGAACCACTAAGCCTACTCTGCCCTTCTTAGAGACGAACTCGGGACTTGATTCATCTACCTCTCGTCCCTCTCCAAAGCGTGCTTAATCTTTTTTTTTTTGCTTGGCCAAAGCGTGCTTAATCTTTACATTCATTTCCTTCCCATACCAACCTGTTTATCACTTGGCCGTTTACTAAGCTTCAGCACAAGACAAGATTCAAGAGGCAACACAACTTTATTTGGCAGTTGAAGGAGAAGGGAAATCTAATTCAACCAAAGGAAACAATCTGATACAAATTACAATCAAGAAAGTTAACCAATCGCGTAAATCTTTTCATTCACTATAAGTTATGGTCATTTTAACTTTTACAGGTATTTGGACTGATTGTTCTTCTCTGGTTGTTGCACCAGTTGGAAAATTAAAAGTATTATGTGGAATTGAAATTGAAATTGAAATTGAAGTTTATTTTCTTTTGATAAAAAAAATCATAGTAGAATGTATGGTATCAGAATTGGGTAGTTGATTCTTTCCCGTTATTATTTCAGATTCCACAAGCTGGATGGGATAAGCTGTTTATATCTTTCATTCCTGCTGATTCTGGAAAGGCAACGGCAAAGACAACAAAAGCGAATGTGAGAAATGGGGCATGCAAATGGGGAGATCCTATTTATGAAACAACAAGACTTCTCCAAGACTCCAAAAGCAAACAATATGATGAAAAGATATACAAATTTGTTGTGGCCATGGTAGTATTATTTACCAGTTCTTCATTTCAATCTCGAGCCTTTGTGTGGATTTAATATATTGCTCATATTATGTACAAAAACTATTGAGGCTTGTTATTTGCGCATAAGTTTTGTTGGCTCTTGCCAACTTTAGACAGCATTACTACACACACCATCTCTTTGAACCGACTTTTGCTATAACGTTTTCCTGAATTTATTGATGCCAATTTGTTGAGATCAGGGTTCTTCACGGTCTAGTATCCTCGGTGAAGCTTGTATCAATCTTGCTGATTATGCCGATGCACTGAAGCCTTCCATTGTTGCACTGCCTCTTCATGGATGTGACTCTGGAACAATTTTACATGTAAGACCCTTTGAACCCCGGACTAGAAAAATGGCCAAGTGGAATGTATTTGACGATGGTAGGATTAGTCATACCCTACGGTACATGAATACTATGTAACAAATATTACTTTTCACATGCCTAACTGGTGCTGCTCGCTCGGCATGTTGTACGAAATGAGGAACCTATTCTTAAATCACTCAATTTTTGTTGGGCAATGTCCTTTTTAATTATTCATTATGTTGATTTCTTGGAACGAGTAATTATCCATCCATAATTCATGGTACCATAACCTGAGATTGGGTGGTTGGAAATACAAGGATAGACACATCGGCATTCTATTGTGTAACCAGATCTTCATAGTATTGGATTCGTTGCAGCTAGCTTCTGCAAACTTTTGTTACGCTACATTTCTTCTTCCTCTTTCCGCTCGTCACCGTATTGTAATCTTCTGCAAGGGTTTCTCCCCTTTTTTGACAATACTTTGTCATTATTGCATAGATTATCGTGGTTGACTATGGTTTTTGTTGCCAGGTCACAGTTCAGCTGCTAACTTCGAAAACTGGATTCAGGTATCACATCAAAGCTCGTAACAGTTCTAGTACATTCTTTTTCAACTGAGCAATTGACCACATGGTTTATGTGCTTACAGAGAATTTGAGCAGCAAAGGGAACTTAGAGAGAGGGGGCTGCAGACAGGCATCGAGCTAAACAGGCATGATGAAGTTGGTCCTGGTAAAGTATCATCTTCAGTAGAGTACGGCCATGATCAGATGGACAAGGTTGGCTTTTGTTTTGTCTGTAACGACTTCAGTCGAGTGATCTTTTGCTTGACCTTTATTATTATTTTATTGGGTAAGTTAAATCTTATTAAAACAAAACCAACCAAGTTGGAGTACAAAGCAACAAAAGAACAGGACAATAGCCCTAAGGCCCCTAACCACCCACTACTACATGGAAATGCGGAGAAACAGGACCTAAACAACCTAGCTTACAAAGAAGCAGAAACCAGCAAACACTGACATCATCTTAAAAAATGCAAGGAGAAATATACCAATTAGAGTGCAGCATCTGGTTCCTAGGGCTCTGCTTAACACACCATCAACTAAAGCAAGCCTTTAAGTCTGCAACCACCAAACCGAGGACTTCATCCACGTGCCTTTGCACATTTCGAAAAATCCTTGCATTCCTTTCAAACCATACATGTTAAATAGCTGCAGCGAAAGCCAACTTGTATATAGAATGTTGGAAGGTTGCTCCATTCCTGTGAAGACAAGCTTACTCAACTTCTTGATCCAAGCCAGAGGGACTTTTGATAACAGTACACCTTAACAGGCTATCCCAGATCTGGGTAGCAAAACCACATTGAAAAAACAAATGGGAAGGACTCTCGGAATCAACTCCACAAAGCACACAAGTGCTATCTGCAATTAAATTTACTATTGGTTATTTAATGAACTTGAAGTCCCGTGTTATGATTCTTGAGCAGCAGCTTCTTTATTTATGCTTCACTTTGCAAAACTTAAAATAGTGGGTTGGGCAATGGTGGTATATCTGCTGTCACCACGTAGATTATTGAAAGCAAAACACATGAGCAACATAAGGAATTTACCTTCGGAAAGCGTATCTACTTATGCTTGAATATTTCTTAAAGAATCTGAAGAAAAACCACGCCATATTCAAGATGTGTCATGTTTCCCACAAGTACCTTTACTTTAGGATGCCCTATTCCTCCGGACACCCTGGCAGCTTAGTTGCCCTCCCCGAAAAAATTCAAGTCTTGTTAGCTTACCTATTAATAACGAAAAAGAGCAGCAGCGCCCTAATGGGATGTTTCTTGTGTGACATATGGTGCATCTTTAAATAAGGTTAGGATTGGGGTTCTTTTGAAATCTGTTCGTCTTTAGTCAACTTCTTTCTGCTTTTGGTTCAAACTTCAAATTTTTTGGGTCGTCTTGGCTAGAGGAACCGGAACCGGATGAATACGGAGTAAACTTTAAGAATGTCCATAAAAGACAAAAAAGGCCAAAAAGCTAGAAAATTTGGCCTTTGGTTTTTGTGTTTGCTGGACCTTTTCTTTTCCAAAATTGGTCTTTATTTTTCACTTTTCCTGTTCCTCACCGGGATGAATCAGGAAAGTTACGTTTTTGTACAAAAGGCTGAAAAAGTGTAGAAAAATGGAAAAAGATTTTCAATGAAAGGCCAGGTTGTTTAGACACTCTCAACATAGCCAAACTGGGAAAAATATATTTCCGGAGAGTGGAGTAAACAGAATATCAAGAGAGTGCTGTGATTTAGTTTGGGTGAGAAAAATTATTTTCGTCTCGTACCTCATGTTGGGTAGTATTCCTTTTGCTGTCTCATTGGTGTGAGCTTCTTATATCAGTTTTGACAGACTGCTTCTTTCATTGTAGACAATGAAACACATAATAGGGGAAATCGAGAACCAATATATCCAATGTCACATGTGTAACCAATTAGTTGTGTGACCCTCCTGAAACTTCAGCCACCCTCCTAAAACCTATGTAGCACTGACACTCCAAAAGGGTGCCTTGTCCACGTTTTGGACACGGGGACATGGCGGGGACACGCCCAAATACGTATTGGACACGTCACGTGGCGTGTCCAATAATTTTTATTATTTTTTGATGGGGGACATGGCTGAGGACACGCCGGGGACATGGCTAGGGGTCAAAATGTAATATATGTGTGTGTGTGTGTGTGTGTGTGTGTGTGT
>BPLS01000286.1:1618048-1635087 GCA_019656275.1 Rhododendron kiyosumense | reverse complement strand
AAAAATTCTTGGGTTAAACTGTAATTATGTCTTTATTTGGATCATGGCAATCTTATACATTCATATAGGACATGTCTTCATCAACAGTGGAAGAAAAGAAAAAATATATGTATATATGTATTTATATATTTATTTATTTATACATGTGGCGTGTCCCCAGCCGTGTCCGTATCCCCATTTTTTAGAATTGCCGTGTCCCGTGTCTGTGTCCGTGCTACATAGCCTAAAACTTCAGCCACATATATTATATAAGTTGGGGACTGACTAAAGAGATACATGGATTGACTAAAGTTGCTGTGTCTGCTGAGACAATCATGCCATTGGCTTTCCTCAATGGATTTTTGTTTCTCTAACGATTATTTAGATCATCCATGTCCTGAGTTAAATATATGACCAAAAAAAAAAAAACAGATCATTGTGTTATGTGAAAACAAAATTAAAAAATTCAGTTAATCCTGTCAAATGCTTTTTTGGGTCTTTTCACGTAATCAACCTATATTTTTCCTAGCCCCGATCGTGATATTTTTTTTTTCCTATCTTTGTTGTTTCCCTTTGAATATATAGGTCAATGCAAGAGTTAGATTCAGGCCAGAATCTAGAGACCTTCCATCTCTCGAACAAGAGGTGGGGTTAAATGAAGACTATGCTGACTCAGCAGTGGGATTCGATGGTTCATCCAATACTTCGGAAAGTTTATATGCTGAAAAGCACGACGCCTCTAGCACACATGAGATTGAAAGCCTGAAAAGTACGGTTTCTGGTGATCTAAACGGACTTTCCCATTGTCAAAGCCCTAGGGAAGAGAAAGGGGATACGTCTGGTCATCGGCATCTGGCACAGGGAAGCAGTGATTGGGTACACGGCTGGAGTTCAGACTATTCCATGGATAATGACTTGGCAGTTGCTTATGAGGAGAGTAGTAGACTCAGGAGTAGTTTGGAACTGACTGAGTCTTCTATTCTTGAGCTTAAGTTGGAAATAAGCTCTTTACAAAGCAATGCAGATGAAATCGGCATTGAAACACAAAAGTTTGCCCATCAACTTGCTTCTGAGATCAGTTCAGGAGAAGAACTAGCGAAAGAGGTTTCTCTCATGCGGTCGGAGTGTTCAAAGTTAAAAGGTGATCTTGAACAGCTTAGAAGTCCAACATTGAAGGGGCTTTCAATCGTGGAGGATAAAATAAGAGAGCTTCAACACAAGTTATACCTTGGATTCCATGATAGAGACTTGAGGTTTCTTCACTCAGATATGGAGGCATTGCTTGTTTTTCTACAGGGACTCAAACAAGGAACTGAGGGAACAAGTTGTAAGCTAAATTTGCCTTCAGAAATAGCAGATATGGAGTTCAGTCAAATTTCACTGGGAAGCGAAAAGTCTACCCTGGGAAATGGGTTAGATCTGGATCTGTATCAGCCACTAGATATGCTTCACTGTTTAAGCATAGAACCTAATTCTACTGGTGTTAGTACCAGTGAAATTAAAGGCAAAATCTTTGAACTTCTAAGGGAGTTGGATGAAGCTAAAGCCGAAAGAGAAATCCTTTCAAGGAAAATGGACCAGATGGAGTGTTACTATGAGGCTCTTGTTCAGGAGCTGGAGGAAAATCAGAAGCAAATGCTTGTAGAGTTGCAGAATCTCAGAAATGAGCACTCTACTTGCCTTTACACTATTGCCGCCACAAGTTCTGACATGGAATCAATGCGGCAAAACATGAACGAGCAGATCTTAAGATTCGCTGAAGAGAGACGTGAATTGGATTCCATTAACAGGGAGCTTGAAAGGAGGGCTATTACATCAGAAGCCGCGCTGAGAAGGGCCCGCTTGAATTACTCTATTGCAGTGGATCAATTACAAAAGGACCTTGATCTGCTATCTTTCCAGGTTGTATCCATGTTTGAGACAAATGAGAACCTTATCAAACAAGCGTTGTCAGAAACTTCACAACCGTGCTTTCTAGGGCATCCAGATGCAAATTGGAGTCCTGAAGGATCTGATTCCAATAAAATTGTGCAGTGTAAGAATCAAAATGGGGGCGAAAATAAACAAGCCTTTAGTAGTGATATTCTTTTGGAGGACATGAAGAAATCCATCCTTTTGCAGGAAGGGCTTTACCTGAAGGTTGAAGAAGAACTCTCTGAAATGCATGTGGTAAACTTGAACTTGGATGTTTTTTCAAAGATTTTACAAGAGACATTGCTTGAAGCAAGCGTTGACACCATGTTTATGAAAGGGAAAATAGTTGAACTTGCACAGGAGTTGGATCTTTCAAATAAGTCCGAGAATTATTTAATGCTTCAGCTGCAAACTGCAATGGATGATGTTGAGGTCCTGAATGAGTACAAAGCTAGTTGCACCGCTAAGTGCAATGATATGGCTTTAAAGAATCAAGTTTTGGAAGCAAAGTTAGAAAGTGTTTACAGTGAAAATTGTCTCCTTACTCAGAAGATTACAGAATGGGACGCACTAATGAGGGAATGCAGAAGTTATGAAAGCAAATACTTGGTTTGCTCTACTGAGAAAGCAGATCTGGCAAATTTGTTAAAGCAGGAAACACTAGAAAATGGGAATCTTCAAAAAGAGATATCCTCTTTGAAAGAAGAGTTGAAAACTGTCAAATCTGAAAGAGAACTTGCTCAAGTGTCCTCGAGTGCTGCCAACTCTGAAATCGTGGCTGTGAAGCAGAAGTTCAAGCATGACATACATAATATGGGTTCTAGAGTGGAGACGCTCAATGCCCTTGCAGAAAAGCTTCAGTTGGAACTTGAGACGCTTGCTAATAAATTCCATATTAGCTCTTCTGATGCTGAAGAAAAATATGTGCACCAGAATGAAGAGCTTTTGGCTGATCTAGTGCTGTTGGAATCGGAGCTGGAGAAACTGACTTCCAAGAATTTGGATCTTTCAAAAGAGATTTTGGACTTGGACACTGTCACTGAGGAAGTTGGAAAGAGTAAATTGAAAATTGCTGAGTTGACACAGGAAACCCAAGATCTGAGGATGTCTTTAAAGGATAAAACTGAGGAATCTGTCAAGCTGACATCTGAGCTTGATAGTTTGAAAGAGAGTTTGAGATTTTTGCAAGATGAGTTGCATGTTGAGAGAAGCTTCAGAGGTAACCTAGAGGGTACTATTGCGGATCTAACTTCCCGTTTGGATGAGAATCAACATTTCAGACAATTGGCATCAGATTTGCAAGAAGAGAAATCTAGAGACTGCCTTATTTTGCAGCAAAAGAATGAGGAATGTATAGAAAAGCTTCACGAAGAAATTTCCCGTCTTGCTGAAGTGGACGGTGAGTTATCAAAAATGGATGGATATGTAATTGCTGCAGATGTTAAGGTCATCTTCCTTAGAACTCAGTGTGAAACCCAAACTGAGGAGCTTCGCAAGATGCTTTTTGATGTTGAGGTAATGCTGAATCGCTCTCTTGGTGGTGAAGCACATTGGATTGAAGAAAATGCAATGTTAATGAATAGTGTTGAGTCCCTGAGATCGGAGTTGAAAGACTCTGTTGCTCAACATGAACGCCTTTCCAATTTAAACAGCATTTTGTCAGTTCAATTGGAGGAGTGCAAGAAAAATGTGGCAAATATGGAGGCTGGGTTTTTGAAAGATAAAAGTGAGCATGGTCTGGAGGTGCAGCAATTGAAACACATGCTGGTGCTTTCCCAACAAGAGATGGATACCCTGAGATCTGATTTGAGAGAGTCTGCTGCTCAATATGGAGACATTTCAGATTTAAACAGCATTATGTCGGTTCAACTGGAGGAATACAATAAAAAGATGGCAACTTTGGAAGTTCAGTTATCCAACGATAAAAGTGAGCATAATCTGGAGGTACAACAGTTGAAAAACATGCTGGTACTTTCTAAAGAAGAGATTGATACCCTGAGATTGGAGTTGAAAGACTATGTCGCCCGACATGGAGTCCTTTCAGATTTGAACAGCACTATGGCATCTCATCTGGAGGAATGCAAGAACATGTTGGCAAATTTGGAGGTTGGTTTTTCCAAAGATGAAAGTGAGCATAGCCTGGAGGTAGAACAGTTGAAGCACAAGCTGTTGCTATATGAAGAAGATATTGATACCCTTAGATTAGAGTTGAAAGAGTCTGTTGCTCAACATGGAGTCCTTTCGGATTTAAACCGCTTTATGACGACTCAACTGGAGGAATACAAGGAGAAGTTGGAAACTTTAGCGTTTCATTCTTTCAAAGAGAAAAGTGAGCATAGTCTGGAGGTACAACAGTTGAAGCACATACTGGACCTTTCTGAAGAGGAGATTGATAACCTGATGTCCTCAAAGGAAGAGTTGGAAATCACAGTAAAACTTTTCAAAGCCAAACTGGATGAAGTGCATGTTCATATGGCCTCACAAGATGAATATAATGATGAGCTCACCCAGAGGCTTTCTGAACAGATTCTGAAGACGGAAGAGTTCAAAAACTTGTCTATCCATTTGCAGGATCTTAAAGAAAAGGCCGAATCTGAATGTGCCAAAGCTCGTGAAAAAAAAGAATTTGAAGGCCAATCAGTTGCTACGCAGGACACACTGAGAATCGCTTTTATCAAGGAACAGTATGAAAACAGGCTGCAGGAACTGAGGCAACAGCTTTCTGTTTCCAAAAAGCATGGAGAAGAGATGCTTTGGAAATTGCAAGATTCCGTTGATGAACTCGAGGAAAGGAAGAAATCTGAAGCTTCTCACTTGAAGACAAATGAAGAGCTATCACTGAAGATCTCGGGGTTGGAGGCTGAGTTACAGTCTGTAGTTTCTGAAAAACGTGAAAAAATGAAGGGTTATGACCGTATGAAGGCGGAATTGGAATGTGCACTATTGAGCCTTGAATGCTGCAGGGAAGAAAAGCAAATGGTTGAAGATTCTTTGAAAGAGTGCAATGAGGAGAATAATAGAATTGCAGCTGAACTTACCCTGACTCAGGGACAGCTGGAAAATATTGCATCTACCATGAGTAATCAGAAAGAAGAAATCAACAGATCAGATGAGCTTGGCTATGTATCTGGTGATACAGTTTTACAAAAGACTTATGAGGAAAATGTATACGCTGATGGGAATGGCTCAACCGCGAAGCCTTGCCTTAACTGCATGAACCAACATAGGTTAAGGAACTGTGAAGAACTAGAAAGTGCAAGCACAACTCCAAGAATTGGAGGTGAGCGAACTGTTCCAGCAAACATGCAAACTTTCGAGGTAACCAATTTTCTCTTTGTTGGTGGAGCATTGATGCCTAATTGCCTGCAATTAATTGAACATTTATTATTATATGACAGCATTACTGTTCTGCGTTGACTTTTGAGGTCTGCTGAAACAATGACATACAAGTTCTATGTAACATTCTTGAGATAGCATACCAAGGGAATATTGGTGGGGTCCCTCTACTAAGAGTAATAACTTTGTGCTCCGTGTACATGGAAGGCTTTGGACCCATACTTCGTGTGCCTGATGGAAAATTTAATGAAACAACTGAGATTAATGAACATTATACCTTCGATTTCCATATTTTCAGCACTCTCTGTCATCTCTCATCCTACCATTTCATTAGTCTGTATACCAAGATTAGAAATCTACTACAATGGTGTAATTTAGTCCCAAGCCTTGCATTTACTCCACACTTACCTTTATGGCTTGATAGAATATGTTTCAGTTTCACATTGGACTGTGGTTTCTAAGAAAGTTTATACATGCAATCATTGAGCAGGGTGATCTTGTAACACAAAGTGAAGATGGAATTACAAAGCATTCATTTCTAGAACAAGGGGCCTTGCTGCAGAATGATGCAAAGCATTTAGCTGTTATCAATGGCCATTTCAAGACCCAGAGGTTAAAGTGTAGCATGGACAATCTACAGAAAGAGGTACATATTTTTTTCTCTGACTTGCTGATCATGTCACCCACCATAAATGTTCGAAGGCACGAGTGCATGAGTAATGAACTCCTGTCTGTCTAAAGACTTTGTGATGCAACCCAATATGATTGCTTGACTTTTGATTTGCAGTTGGAGAGAATGAAAAGCGAGAACTCCCTTCCACTGGATGATCTTCATTTTGATCCAAATTCTCGAGATTTACAAACAGAACTGGTGCAGCTACACAAGGTAATGCGATTCTTAAGCCCCTAAGGGAGTGTTTGGTTCGCTGGAATGATTTTGTGAAGCGATGGAGTGGTCATTGGTCATTCCTTGGCCTTCCAGTGGAATGGTCATCCTCCAGAATTGGTGAATGATGACACCATTTACTATTTACTTTCCGTAATCTAAATCTGGAATGAGCACTCCAAATGCATAACCATTGCATTCCAGGCATCATTCTGGTGAATCAGAGACTGTCTTACAGTGTGTCAGTGCACTTTTCTGAGACCCTTATTTCTTCCTTTCTTCCTCATGGGATTGTATAAGGCAAATGAAGAGTTGAGAGGCATATTCCCTCTTTTTAATGAATTTCCGGGCAGTGGGAATGCATTAGAGAGGTTACTTGCTTTGGAAATTGAACTTGCTGAAGCACTGCGGACAAAGCAGAAGTCAAACACTCTTTTTCAGAGGTATTTCGTCCTTTTTGTTTAACCACAAATTTAACAGCTGCAAAGGGGTTGGGGGCAGTGTCAGTTCAGACAGAAAACTGAACTTCTCCCTCTTTGTGACAATAGAATGGTATCTCAAAAAATTGAAACAAAATGGGTAAATTCATTTCATTTTGTCTATTTAAAGCTCAGATAAGTTTAACAACATTATGGCTTTGCCTGAGCTGCAAACACAAGGCTCAAAAGTCAAACCCTGCATTTTGGGCTCCTAGAGCTTAGGGCTTTGCCTTTCAGGGCCTGCACCTCAAACTATGAGGTACATTTTCATGCCTTGAGGCATAGTTGTGTTAACATACAGAAAACACGTGATCATGCTTTTAGTCCATTTATTGGTTTAGAGGTTGGGCACACACGATGCGTGTGCAATTACCGAAAAAACCCATCGAAGTAAGTAACATATACTTCATATCTAACAAAACACAATGTGGAAACCCAAATCCTACATTTCAATATTCTCCACAAATTTAATTCCGCTATTCCTTTCCTTGCATTCAGTGTTTCTTTAATCTGGAAAAATTTACAGTTAAAAATAATAATAGATTTATATGCTTTGGAGGAAAAAAGAGAGAGGGAATTATCGATCAAAAGAGAATTATAATTTGGGCAGCACCATGTAATTGAAGAGAGCTATGGAATTCAATTCCTAGGACGGTTAACAGTTATTAAGAACTATTGTGGGACATGGGCGAGGTTATAGGAGAAGGATGTTGGCAACTGCCAGAATTGCCCTTGCCTTTTCTAGCATGCATTCACACAGATCTATGGAATTCAATTCCTAGGACGGTTAACAGTTATTAAGAACTGTTGTGGGACATGGGTGAGGTTATAGGAGAAGGATGTTGGCAACTGCCAGAATTGCCCTTGCCTTTTCTAGCATGCTTTCACACAGATTTGTGGGCATTTTGGTATAGGAAAAAGCATGACAAAGCCTCAAAAAAGTGAGACACCAAGTTGTGCTCTCCCTTTATATATTAGAATAGATATATGCTTAAGGTTTTGTGTTTTTCTCTGCTTTGAGTTTTGGATGTTTTGCAACCGTCTCTATTTCTGTGCTTCACATTTAATTTAATTGCTTACTGGTTATTTTTGGGTGTTTTCCCTGCACAAGACAAAAAAGTCAAGTCATTTTTGCTTCACCTTGCCAATGTTAACTAGTAGTGATACCTTAAGAGATTTTTTAAAATTGTTTCTTTTGCTTTGTTTCGTATTTCTGCTGGACTGTTACACCTGTTTGTGGATTATGGATTTGAGGGCTTCACCAAAAGCAAAGGAAATTAACAGGGAAACCAGAGAAAGAAGTTCCTTGCTTCATTTTGTCATCTCGTCTTTTGGATTTTCCCTTCCTTCCACAAATCCAGGATCCAAATACACCCTAATGGATCCCCCAAAAAATTGCGGTCCTTGCACCATTATCGTCTTGATGACCTAATGAGTACTGACTCCTGTCATGTCATGTCGGGTGATTTTCCTGAAAGAGTAACCTGTATTTATGGTTACTGAAGTAAACATTATAGTATGATCTCAGAATTGGAGTAAAAATGGTCATTTGGTATTTAGATCCAGGAGTATACGACGTAAGAATTACCATTTCTTGGTTGTTAGAGCTTGTCCCATATGGGTAATTATCTCCTTCAAAACTAGTATATGAGCTTGGGTAGCCTCTCCACTCATTGCCAATTACTTTTGAGTAGGATGCTTTAACATGGTATCTGAGCTAGGCTTTCGGAGGCTTATGGAAATGACTCTCTTGATTGTTTGCTCCGTTGTTTGTGCACTTAAGTGCACCTTGTTTCGTTGTTTCTGGTGGTTCTTATGTTATGGATTCATTGTTCACCTGATCTTCAAGTGCAAGTTAGGGGTCGCACATGTGGGGAGTGTTTGAGCTTGTCTCACGTCGGTTAATTATCTCCTCTAAAACTAGTATACGAGCCTGGGCAGCCTCTCCACTCATTGCTGATTGATTTTGAGTTGGATGCTTTAACAGGTTTCAATACAGTTTCCTCGGGAGGAGCATACCCCTCTCTCTCTCTCTCTCTCTCTCTATATATATATATATATATATATATATATCTTAGTGTTCGAATCTCCCTAATTCTGTTCTTTACTTTTCTAGGTTTGTAAGCATTTTTGTTTTTCAGTCCCTGTAACCTTCTGTTCCTGCTGCTGCAAAATGGGTCCACAGGAACAGTGCAGTGGTCTGCTTTTCTCTTAGTCATGGCAACTGGAACACCAATCAAACTTGCATTTTCGAAACAAATCAATCAAACTTCCACTTATTGGTAGCTTTAATAAATATTCAACCACTTTTTTAATTTATTAAGACATCCCTTTCCTCCATGTTCTAGTTCGTTCCTGAAGCAACACACTGATGAGCAATCAATATTTCAAAGCTTTAGAGATATCAATGAGCTGATCGAAGAGATGTTGGAACTCAAGGGAAGGTATGCAGCTGTGGAGAATGAGCTGAAGGACATGCATGATCGTTACTCTCGACTGAGTCTCCAATTTGCTGAGGTCGAAGGAGAGAGACAGAAACTCTCTATGACACTCAAGAATGCCCGAACACCCAAGAGGTTTAATCACCTGAGTCGCTCCTCATCGGCTACTGTTGGGGACCATCCCTCATAGGCTGAGTGTTATCTTTCAACGATTTTCAGAATGGTTAACTTATGCATTGACTTCAGCTTATAGGGGCTGCTGACCTTATGCAATATGAAGGATGACCTGTACAACAAAGCTTGAGGAATCTCAGAAGCTGTAAGAAAGTTCCCTTGTATATAATAAATTCCTGCAACAGCTTATAAGATGTAGATGATGCTGTAACAGTTGGACCTATTCCCCACTCTCTATTTCTATTTCCTTTTTCTTTTTCTTTTTCCTTTGCCCATTGTTTTTGTAATTTCTGTGTATAAAAAAAAAAAATTCTTTTTGTATTGACATTGTCTTTCTTACTCAGAAGGCCGTACAACAAACACTGAATGTCTTTCTTCCTCTCTTCATTTCCTTTGAATTTGCTCGGTTTTTTGTTGACAAGTTGAAGTCAATTGTTCGAGTTGTGAGATATGGAACAGAATGGTTAGCATGACTTTCTAGTTCTCTTTCTTGTATATTACGTTTTGCGCTGCAAGATTAGTATCGATAAAGTTGGACTTCCAAAGGTTGGGTAGCTGAACAGGTAAAAAACTTGAATCCATTGGGATTCGTTCAACTCTAGGGCTCCGTTTGTTTACCCGTAAAATATTCTTGTCAAAAATATTTTACATGATTTCCGGTGTTTGGTTGTTGAAAAGTCCTGAAAATAAATTTTTTGGGAAAATCTTTTACCTCTTTGGGCGTAAAATGATTTACCGTCCAAAAGCCGGTAAGTTGTTTTCCAGTGCATAGCCGACACCATTCCACGATCACCTCGGTCGGACTAGTTGGAAGAATTTCGTCTCAATCCAACGGTAACACTTCCATGTGAACACATGCAAAGGAGAGTGATCTCTCTCTCTCTCTCTCTCTCTCTCTCTCTCTCTCATGGTAAAAGCAAGACTCTGTTTCTAACAAAAACAAATCAAGGTTGGGCAAAATTTCTTTCATCTCTCTCCTAGAATTGCTCCTGTTTCCAAGGTTTTAAACTAAAAAGGCCAAGTAATTCAATGAGTTAAAGATTTGGAAACACTAAAATTGGACTTCAACCAAACACAGGAAAATAATTTTGGAAAAAACATTTTCACGTAAAACATTTTACATCGAAACAAACAGAGCCTAGATGTAAATGTAATTGAGGAAAGCTGGTTGAGGAAAGGAGCTTTACCTCAGCAGCAATGTACTAATGGATCATGTCTGTCTTAGTTCCTTGAATGGAGGGTTGTACCTTGAAATTCGAAAATTTTGCCACTTATAAATGAGGATATGTATAATCACTAGATTGTTGGAGTTTCAATCGACAAGTAGAGATGATGTTCCTTCGATAACGCCCCAGATCTTGTTGCTGCTTCTAGTACTTGGTTGCTCGTTTGGATTCGGAACTCAACTGGCAGAGATCATTTCCCAATCTAATTGGGTTGCCAGTGGTGTATCTTTGAAGCAGGGTCTGTCCGTGTTGTATTCACGTGTGTATTGGTAAATAGTAAATACTAGTAAAGGAAAGAAACGAGGAAAAATTATTGGTTAAGGAGGGATGGGTAAATAACTATTGTTGTTGTAGTCCTTGAAAGAAAATGAGTAGCTAAACTAATATTTTGAGATTTTGCCTAGCAAAAACATATAGATATTGCTGCACTTGCTCTTATAGCATGTGCAGTGGCAGTTACCTGCAAACAAAGGCTTCTGAAAGCCTTTGGTCCATAGTTTTTTTTGTTGCCAATATTGTATATATTAGTGGGGGTTAGTAGAGATGTTAGACTTGACATATGGGGGTCCAAAGACTATACATAGCCCGGCCCCCCCTTGGTCTAGAGTTAAACTACCACTTGCATGGTTCCATAAAGAACTTTGTCATGGCTTAAATTGGCTTCCGTTGGACAGTACTGGATGATCCAAGGGTCAGATGTCGAGTTTTAACGAAAAAAAGTTTGTTAATTCACTTGTTTCCGGATGCATCATTACGTCAAAGCAGGAAGTATTCAATTTTCATAAAACCGTTGTTAGCCCAGCATAATTATTTTGGAATTACAGTACATAATTCTTTCTTAAAACAGGAATTACATAATTCCTCAATGTCTACAACCCTTGGATTAAGTTTCTTGTTGAATTCAATGAACTGCACAGTTTTTTTCCAGAGGAACCTGGCCAGTATAATTCTTATGTAGGGAACAAATTTGTTACTCTGAGAGAGAGTCACCACTCTGTTGACTGCATGGTACATATGGCACGTGCCACACGTTGACTCATTTGAAAACTCTACTGACAACTATAAATCCCAACTTGAAACCAACAACGAATTCCTTCTGCAATACATACATACTTTTGCTCTTTTTGTTTTCGGTTTTATCCTTGTCACACTTCGTATCCTCACCGGGAACTGAGAAAGGTTTCTTGATCCATAAAGCTTGTCTTCTTGCAATGCATCTAATTCCTTCTCTCGTACTTGAACTTCTGGTGGTATGAACATTTGCTGTGAGAAGCAACATCAAAGCAACAAAAACAGCCACCGAAGCAAACGACAAGTCGAGGAACCTTGTTTCTGCAAAAACACCTGAAATCCAGAGAGCTTCGGAAATGTTTCTGGGCAACCATCTGACCGACACACATAGAGAGACAAATGCCAACAGAAGAATAATTGTGGATGTCATACTAGGATTTACAGAATGGTGCACAAACGCCTGTTTTTCTTTGCGAGGTCATCCTTCAATTTTTCTGTGACAAACGCATTGAGAATTAGTACTTCAGATTTCGACCCACAGTTATTCAGTTTTGCCCTTAACGTGCATAGCCTGTGATGTTATCAATAAGTGTGTGCAAGTAAAAGGAGATTAAAAAAAATTTGTCCAGTACATTGATACTTTTCGTTCATGGGTTAAAGAGGAAGAGGAATTAGAAACTACATGCAAGATGGATGTACACATCCTAATGTAAATTTACAAAATTGGAAATTGTCATCAGAGTATGGAAGTAATAAATCCATAAATTTACAAAAATTGCCATCAGAGAATGGGAACCATTTAAGCAAAACAGTAAATGACGTTGGCATCAAGGTATAGTCATACTGCATGTAGGAAGCTCAACTAAGAAGGCAGGTGCTGCTTTATAACGACTAGGGTCAGAAATCTTAAGAAGATCTATCATGAGGTTTTGAGGAAATAAAGCGCAATGAGAAGGCCAGAAAAGGTAAATAAATGGAGGTAATTTGGAGAAACCTTGAAACACGTATGGTCTATTTACAATGTCACGCCCTCGATTTTCAACGTAAATAATAATAACATTTGATGATTTAAAATTCTCACCGGAGGTACAATTAATAACCCAAAAGGGTAATTCAGTCCCCAATTACACAAATTTGCCCAATAAATTACAGAGTTCCACAATAGAAAATACAATATCATGTAGTTTAGTTTACAAAGATACACAAGTATTCTAAAAAAAAATAACTTTAATCGGTAACAGCAGCATGCACTCCAAGCATTCCATGACAATGACCTGCAATGTACCTGAAAATGATAGGTTGAGCTACACTAGCCCAGTAGGAAATTCTATACACAAGTTATATGAAAATGCAATGAGTTATGGATCCAGAGTGAATAAATGAAATAGAATTCGAGAAGAGATATAGGTCTTTCATCATGAGTGAGCGCTTTACAACAAAGGAGGGGAATCATGATTTTATAAAGAATCCTCAATAACTCACACACCAACTAGAGGTAGGAACCAACTTGAAACATCCTAACTAAACCACCACTTGTCCTCAACCATCACTTGTCCATCGCTATGCGATTGAAAGATTTAGACTCTCGTATGAATACTCATTTTGCCCCAAACTATAAGTATATAAGATGATCACGCACTAATAGTAATATGAAAGTAACAATAAATGTGTACACGAACCTAAAGGTGCTAATGACAATGAATATATCTCCCAACAAAACAATACGAACCTACCATTAAATTATCCTTAAGTACCCAATCGACCCGTCTTGTATTTCTCAAGCATTAGCCATTTTCCCTTTCAAAACGATTTCGGGCCTTGGGACCCTTTGAGTCCACTAGAAACCTTTCATTTTCGTCCGGGCATTTGGGACCCCGTGCATCCGTTAGGAACATTTCATTCTTGTCCGGGCATTTGGGACCCCGTGCATCCATTAGGAACATTTTGTTTTTGTCCGGGCATTTGGAACCCCGTGCATCCATTAGGAACTTTCCGGCATCGCACCATTCGATGGATCCGTGGCTTTCTTCATATTTATGGTATCATTCTACTTCTTGTTTCCCATTTTACAATCCTTAATATGACCTCATGCTCAAAATATAACCAATCTATATCATTCACACAACATGTCATACGACCTCGTTATTTCCACATATCGATGGGTCAATACAGTTTCAAAGCATTCCGAAACAATCAATCATGGCATAACATCAACAAGTAGATAAGTTTACACCATTCCCTTATGTACATCACACTACCCCACATATCGCACCGACCCATCACAACTCAACGGCATGCTACCCGCTAGTACCAATACTTAATTCTCACGGAACGAGTGCCAAAGGAGTTTGAAAGATACGTGAATCATGCGGACACGTATTACTCTGCTACCATTCGGATCACTAGACAAAGCTTACATCTATCAATTATACTTTCCACAATGTCTCACATAGCCTACGGTACACCCAAATAACCTCCCGGTACATTTTCCATTTATAACGGTATTAAGATTACATTTATCAAGTATCGAAGGGATTGGAACGATCATCGAATCATTGGAATCCGAGTAATCAAGCTTAGGGATGATTAGAGTGTGGTTGGAGAGTGTTCTAAGTGATCGGGAGCCAATACAATCGACGAATGATCAATAAAGTTCAAGAACAATTTTATGAGACAATGGTACCAATACCTCAAAAAGTAGGTATTGGTACAAAATTAATCCAGTGAGCAATCCGAATCAAGGTACCAATACCTCAAAAAGTAGGTATTGGTACTTCAAAAATTAGGTATTGATACCAAACGAATCCAGTAAGCAATCAGAATCAAGGTACCAATACCTCAAAAAGTAGGTATTGGTACCAATGCAGCAGCAGGCGATTTTGCAGAAAAACTAAGAACGATCACAAACTCAAATTTCAACCAACTAAAGCACGATTTAGGCACATAATCATCATATAAACTCATAACGAGAGTAAGAAATCCCTAACTCAAGTCAAGGATTGAAACCCACGCGATTTGAGCAAGCCCTAGCTCTCCAAACTTCGAAATCATCCGAATACTCCTCCTCCGAGCGAAACCCACGAAATTCAAGCACAAGACTACGGTTGAGGGGTGGAATGGAGGTGGATCTTGGTGGAATTTTGGGTGAGAGAGCAAGGGAGCCGAGAGGGAGCCGAGAGAGAGATCGGGAGATGACAGAGAGAGAATTGGGGAATTCTCTCCCCTACATGCACACCCACACATATATATATACTCACATAATCACTAATTACATATGCACTCCTCTATAAACAACCTTCTCACATTGACCCCAAATCAAATAATTCGGAAAAAAAATAAAAATTCCTCATTTATTCCATATTCTAATATCAATAAAACCTTTAAACGATCTCCGAAAATACGGGTCTCTACATACAACAACAACAATAATAACAAAACTCATCTAGTCCCCAATCATTGGGGGTATGGGCGGGGGAGAATTGGAGATAGACCTAACCTTTGGCAATATTTGCACAAAGTAGCTGCTCGCAGAATATTACTGGAACAATGGCCCCTTATACCTCCAAGAACTAAGGAGCTAAAGGGACGTTTGCTGCGAAACCATGCCTCCAAATCAAAGCTGAAAGGCATAAAAAAAAGGCAGGCCTAGAGACCCAAATCAATTTTTGTGCACATTAACATGCTTCCTTCATTCATAGTCCAGAGCATCGGAAAGTATGGTCTATTTAAAGAACTCAAATTACTAAAACAAGGATACAAGGAAAGAACATGGTCCATATCAATTGTTATTAGGCCATGAAAAGAATAATCTGTTAAAACTATGTTACCATCTGAAGAAGGCATACAATGTGCACTAACATTGATACCTCTATAAGCATCTACGAACATATCCACTCATCGCCCAGTACAAATGCATAAATACAACGTGCTTTGTAAATTACCGTTGTTGTCTGAAATTGGAGGCCGCACGACTACGTGCATAGTGATGACCCCTCCTGGTAGTTCCCCAATTGGGAGTCTGGACTCAGCAAGTGTCTTGTTGTTTTCCAATATCTTTCCCGCATTAATAAGCTTCACGTCATTGACAGTTTTGGGAGCATTTTCTTTATCTGTCCAACGAGGAAGCTTTCATGAGGATATAACAAAAAATGAAATAGAAGCCACCCGAGTATTGAAGAGAAGAGGTGCTGAAAGTTGTACATGCAATCAACCTCAAACAATCTGAGTTCTGGCGTCATAAATAATTGCCACAAATGTATATACAGTATATTACCTCGCACACATATTTCTTGACAATATAAGCTTGCACTAATAGAACTTTTCCATTACAAGGGTATTAAGACTTCATGAAGCTCTCAAATAGTTGACATAAGAATTACAAGAAGAAAACCCGGCTGTTTTATTACTAGTCGGGCACAAAAATTTCTAAGTTTAACCAACATATTGCATCTTTCAAATGAAACCGACAAAATTTGTTGATAAAACTTAAGATTGTAACGTAGATAGAGGAAGTAGCAATCAGAAAGTCAGTCAGTATGACATATGATTAATGCCCTCTTTATTTTCCTGTTTTTGTTTGGCTATAGGAAAGAAGTGATGGCTTGAATAGCTTCTTATGGGAAAAGAAATGTATCATCTAGAACCCCACATATTCGCATAAAACATAAACATAAATACTTCAATATATTCTTTGTACTGATTGAACCGGTTTGACAGAAAGCTTAAGCTTTTGAATACGCAGTGGGCCAACTTGCAAGAGAAATTCTTGAATTAAGTTCGACAACACCATAATGAGGCAAATCCAAACACTAAACTAAACAACACCACAAAAAAACAGTACACAAGAATAATTTGATTCCACAAACACATAAGATAGCAATATCAAACATTCTGAAACACATCCAAATTCATAATTCAAAACGTAATGGAAGTTAAAGAAGTTAACCTTTAGGCCATTGTGCAACTATTCTTTCTTTGAGAGATCCCACAGAGGTACTGGGGCTACAATTCGTTGGCCCGATGTCGGTCCCATCAGCTAGCCTGAATTTAAGCTCAACCAAATCTTCTTCAGCCATTCAATAACCTCCCACCCAAAAACCCACCTCAACTTCTTATAATCACAGACCCAGATCAGCACAAACTATACCAAGACCCGATAAAAATCTCTATCTTTCCCTTATCCAGACAAATATCATCACCAGAAATCTTTTCACAATCTACTGCAAAAAATCAATCATTTAGCCAAAATCTGGAAGAACCCAGATCAGTTCTCACTACGAGTTCTTGATTTCAATCCAAGAGCACTACAACTAATTATTCTATTCACGAAATCAGTTTATTGAGAAGGCATTAGAAAACAGCTTAGGATTTGGTGGGAGGGTTGAAAAGGGTGAGGGATTCGATAGCTGTAAGAAGAAAGGATGAGAAAGTTCTTGCAATTGCTTGATGTAGAAATAAAGAAAAGAAAACTACCCGGGATTGAAACCTTCTCCAAAGTGAGATTTTTTAATCTGAATGTAATGAATACTAGGGCTGCTCAAAAACTCCGGTGAACCGCAAAACCGGTCCGGACCGAATCGGTCCGTACCTTTTG
>BPLS01000286.1:1577709-1603048 GCA_019656275.1 Rhododendron kiyosumense | reverse complement strand
CAGTGTTGGCTGCACCATATTAAAGTGCTCATTGGCATGACTGAACATGTGATATTGTTCAATGAGTTAGCCTAACACATGGTACAGGTGCACCGTAGTAACTGTGCACCGCTGATGTACATTAGACCAACTCTATCTGGATCGTTGATGTGGTGTGGCGGTATAATGTTCCAAAAGGTTCTAGAAAGGAAATCCTACGTGATAAACTAGTGTCCCATGAATAGAGGGATTATAATTGAGTTACCATATGAGAGGGAATTCCATATGGACTAGGATTCCTAATGAGGTTGGAACCTTAGGCAGAGAAGGAGACTTGGAGAACAAGTAAGTCTATATTTATAAATAAGAAGTAACACCCACGAAGGGAGGTATGTTGATATACATGATTTCTACCTACTATGAATTAGGGTTTTATGAGTACAAAATACTGACTTTGGCATCGCAGGGCCTTTGTCGACGAGAGGCAAAGATGTGCTCACGGTGTCTTGTTTTGCAGAACTAGAATTCCGGCAAGGAGGGATGCACGTTGATCTCAAGAGATGTTGAAAGAATAATAAGCGGATTTTTCCCCCTTACATATGGTGTATATATGTAATAACTCTGAATTTCAATAAATGGAAATTTATTTTCTTATTCGAGTTATTAATTTTAATTTCTTGAATTGCTTTAATTTAATTCTTGTAGTTTGTCTTAATTGCGCTTTAGCCCTTCAAATTTCATTTCTTACACTTTAGTCCTATTTAGCAAGCCTAGTTAGCTTCTAACCATCCGTTTGGAGAAACTAAACTAGGAAGCCATCTAGTCACCGTAAAATGACCGTTTTGCCCCTCATTGAAACTTTTGAACCTTTTGAACCCTAGACTAAGAATTTAATATTCTTTTTCTTTTAATCAATTTAGTTTTATTCTTTGTCCATTGGACAATAAATGTTAGGGAAACTATTATCCATTGGATAATAGAACCCCATTTGTTTATATTAAATGTATACTTGGTTAAAGTACTAAGGATATTAAAAAGATAGACTCTTTAATTACTTTAAAGTACTTTTTAGAATATTTTAGTATATAATTGACCTAATAACTATTATCCATTGGATAATAGAAGTTAGGGGAATTTTTACCCAATGGGTAAAAGGGTGAATCTTTCAAGGTACCATGGGGTTTATTAAACTAATCCTTTTCTTTTAAACCATGTGTCTAGTACACATTATTTTAATTGGAAAGTACATGGTACTAAGATTCCCAAAGTACCCTTTATTATTTTTTTATGGGGTTTTGAACCACCAATTGTACATGTGTATACTAGTATATATAATTCTAGTACTTGGTAGATTAAATTAATGCCTTAAGTACCATGTGTTAAATTTATTAGTTTAATAGAAAATCTAGGCCTAAAGACTACTTTTGATCTAAGTACTAAAAGTACTACTTTTTTATTTATTCTTCTTGCATTTATATATACATGGATATATATATATATATGTACTTGGCAAGAGAGTGAGAGGGAGAGAGAGGAGAGATGGGCCGAGAGAGAGAGAGAGAGAGAGAAGAGAGGGGGGCCGGATGTGGGAGAAAGGGAGAGATTGGTTGGTACTTGGCCTTGGATCTCCCATTGTACATCCAATCCTTTGGATTCTTACTCTTCCAAGCAAGATCTTAACTTCCATGTCTTCTTTTGTACATTTTACCAGTTGTTAAATCCTTAGAATCTTGTACAACTTCTCATCCACCACAAAATTTCCAAGAATCAAATCTAAGTACTAACCCTAGCCATGCAAGTCTACCTTTTAGCCTTCCATAAAAAGTTGGATTTGATGGAATAAAAAAATGGGGAATGGGAGAGAGAGAGAGGGCCGGCTAGAGAGGGAGAGAGGAGAAGTTTTGCCTATAAATAGAAGGCCTCACTAAGCTTTGAACTCACACCTCAAGTATTGCTCTTCCTTCTATCTAAAAATTTCTAGTGTTCTTAGCTCAAAGTTCAAGAACTTTCTTTGTTCTTGAGTGTTCTTGAGCAATACCACCAAACCACTTCCAAATACCACCCATCGATCTTTAAAGTAGCTTAGTTAAGGTTAGGAAGTTGTTTCTAGGAAAAGAAGTACATCTCTTTTCCTTTCGAAGCAATCCGGAGGCCGTTACGCCGCCAAAACCAAACCGACGATTAATCTTCCATAGCCGACACCGCCTAGAAGAACGGTAGTTATCCTTACCTATTTTCCAAGTATAAAGTAATTTTACATTTCAACTCTATGTATTGTATAAGTTGTATGACGTTTTGGAAGTAACTTTGATCGTTCTTACTAAAGTAAGATAAGGTTATCTTAAAAAATTGGAAATGCATGATCATGTTGTTTATGGTAATTCAAGCATAGCAGTTGGATGATCTTGTTGTACTATTTCAAGGCTTTGATTGAATGCATGTTTGTATGAAAAGTCTCAAACGCAGAGTCTTGCATGAGAACGAGACACGAAAACCAAGAAAAGTAGAAACATGGCACCTAGGGTGTGTTTAACAAGGAAGTTGTGCTTTCCCGGTTGGAAATATTTTCAAAACTACGTAATGACCATCTCGAGGGTATTACGTGAGAGTGTGTGTGTGCCAACGAGAACCCGGCGCGGCGGAACCATTGTGAGGATACTCGGGAGACTGGTGCGGCGGAACCGAGGTAGGGTGTGTAGCTTGGCTATCCGCGATACG
Source organism: Rhododendron kiyosumense (assembly GCA_019656275.1). Classification (NCBI taxonomy): domain Eukaryota; kingdom Viridiplantae; phylum Streptophyta; class Magnoliopsida; order Ericales; family Ericaceae; genus Rhododendron; species Rhododendron kiyosumense. Next base: position 1,600,351 of record BPLS01000286.1, on the reverse strand, counting down.
GAGCCAAAGCAAGTGTGTGCCAATGGGAACCCGGCGCGGCGGAACCATTGTGAGGATGCTCGGGAACCCGGCGCGGCGGAACCGAGATTGAGTGAGTTAAAACAAAAGACTTTGGAAAAGTTAACTTGTATATGAAAATAAACGGCCCGATAAATGATGAGTCGCGTAGGTGAAACTAAGAAAATCTTGGACGCTACGATAGTTGTGAGAATATGTTATTGTTATTGATCTTGTTTATTGCTTATGTACTTATCATGTGGAAATCGATGCTAGTAGTTAGGATATTACTATTGAGCCTCCGTAGCTCATGGTGTTACCCTCTTGGTGACCCTGGCATATTATATAGGTGGCGACGCCGGTATAATATGTCAGACTTGATAGACGAACAGGGCGAACTCTTCACCTTGGAGGCGTTTGGAGCTGAAGAACTCGCTAGGTTGGAGGAACAAGAGGAGCCGTAGAATAGGAACCTAGTTCCCTTTTGTTATCTATTTTGTATTTCAAATGCTCTTGTGAGGGCCGTGTTGTAATAATGAGCAATGACTCACTTTATTTTTGTAATAATTTATCCCTTTAACGTACCTAAAATTAGGGGCATTACAATATAGCTTAAAGTTGTGTGAATATATATATATCCCCAAAATCTCCAAAAAAATTCACCAAAAAATAGGATACTTTTTTTTTAAATTAACTTGTTACTTGACCAACCGGTTGTTGTAAGTATTGGCTGTTTATGTGGTAAGTTTTGCTTTATACGATGGTAAATATTGCCTTAATCAATGATAAGTGTTGCATGTTCCCGTGGTAAGTAATCATTCATTTTTTGGTCAAAACCACCTCGTTTTTAACAAACCACTCTCCTTTTAGTTTTTGGTTTTGATCTAAGATTTATGATTTATCTATTTTCCATCCAAGGGCTGCAATTCATTGGGAGTATGATGCTCCCAAAACCATCTGGGAGCATCATAGCTAGGTTGTTTTATATAACTACGGCCTCAAAATGTTTGCATATTTATTAGCAAGGAAATGGCTTTGCTGCTTGGGGAACAATTGCACCTTGTGTGTAGGGCTGATGAATCGCACTGCTCGTGAGTAGCTCGTGACTTGGTTCAGCTTGACTAGTTTAGGAATTGAGCTGAATTTGAGTTCGAGTTTTGGATTATTTACTAAACGAGTTAAACTTGGCACTTAAAAGTTCGACTCGTTTATTTAGGCTCGGCTCATTTAAAGAGGAAAGTAAATTAGCCAAGTTGGGCTCGTTAAGGGTTCGATTCACTTACAAACGAGCCAAGCTTGAGTTTTTAGTTTGTTTAGTAGACGAGTCCAGCTTGAACACTACAAAGTTTGGCTCGACTTGGCTCGTTTATACCCATATTTTGTGCGATTTAGCTTATCCTCATCCTAAAATGCTAGAACCACGTACAAATCACACTCTCATTTGTACACCTACATTCATAAGTTTGTAGGCTTCACACCCACTACACATCCCATTTCATGTACATTTTAATGATTGGATTATTGCACATTGTAGAGCTAGCTAATTCTAAAACTCACATAAAAAATCAAGTCAAGCAGAACACGAATGATATTTGATCAGAACACATTTATATGAAAACAAAATAAGTTGGGCACATTCGATTACAACTTCAAGAGCCCAATATTTAGGATAACTGTGCCCTAATTAGAAAATTTTCAGCTTCTGATTGACTTGAATTTTTACGTGAATAAAGTATTCAGCGAGATCTACAATGCCAACAAATTTGACCGTCGAAATAAACATGAAATGAGGTCGAAACAAGCCAAACCACACGGGTGCAGTTCTCCCCCAAACGGCAGAGAAGCCGTTTCTTTTTGAAAACAGTAAGTCTACACACACAACAATTGTGCACAAAAATCATGCACAGATAACGGTGTGGAGCCTACTACGAGTCTCACACAAACGATTCAAGTCGTTCATTAAATGTAAAACAATTTTTCAAGGGCTCCCGTGAAAAATCAGCTCAATCTAATACCAATAAGTGGTCGATCGAATCATCTAACTTATCATTATCCAGAAATTTTAATGAAAAGTTAGATGATTCGATCGAGCACCTATAGATATCGAATTAAGCTGATTTTTTGTGAAGGCATTTGAAAAAATGTTTTACATTTAATGAATGACTCGGATTGTTTGTGTGGGGCCCAGCCCACTCCCACACTGTGATTTGTGCACAGAATTTGTGCAAATATCTATGTGGAGTTGTTTTGAAAAGTTGCCACATCACCTTTTGGTTATCCATTTAAGACATTGCTAACTTTAGCAATGTAGAGGTCCATAATGTAATAATTAAAATTGGATAACCAAAACTTGCCACATCACCTTTTCAAACTGCAAAATTCTAAAAACTGTGATAGTAATTTAAATTTGTTTTTGGGAAAAAAAATTTAAAAAAAAATAGTTCAGTGAAAAAGCATTTTTTTGGAAAAAAATCAGTTTATGTTAAAAAACAGTTCTTGAAAAAAAAAAGTCAGTCTATGTTAAAAAATAGTTTTTGAAAAAAAAAACAGTTTTGTGTAAATACAATTTTTTTGAAAAACAGTTATTTAAAATTATTTTTGAAAACATTGTTGAGAGAGAGAGAGAGAGAGAAGGTTTTTGCGTATTGTTGAGTGTACTTAATTGAGAAAATGTGGGGTCCACTAAGTTTGGTTATTGACAAAAGGTTGATAATTTTGGTTATCTAATGGCCAAAATTTGGTTAGTTGCTAAGAGGTTGCTAAGAATTGATTATTATAATATGAGCATTTTTTTGAGCAAATATTGTTAACTTTAGCAATTCTTTGGTTTTGATTGTTACATGTCGATGCTAAAAAATAAATTTTGTCAAATTTGACATGAGAGAGGGGATGTCAAATGACACTTAAGCATTTGACATTTGGTCACTTAGCATGCCATGTCATTTTCGGCATCCTTGGTTGGAGATCTTCTTTATGAAGATCCCTCTCATCTTCACTTAGCAACCACTTCCGGCTAGTGACCACCTCCGGTCGGCGACCTTTTCCGGCTGTCAAATTTTAACTATTCACAAATAATTAGTAAAATTTACTAATTCTGAAATTTCACTAATTTCACAAACTTGGCTTCGAGCTCGTGAATTTCACTAAATTTCAAAACACAACAACCCCCATTTTATTAGTTTTGAGCTCGTGAATTTCATTAACTCTCAATTTGTGAATTTATCTGGGTTTCAAAACATAACAAAATAGTAGAGTTCGTGAATTTTATTGGAACTTAGACGTGGCATGCTTGGGATAAATCCCAATCACTTTGCACATGCCCATTTAGTTGCTCCTAAATTACAATGGAAGAGACCAAAAGTGTACGGTGGAGGCAAAAATTGACGGGAAATGCTATGGTATCTACCCTTCATTTGGGGACACTGTAATTTTTGACATAACCGGACCATTACAAGTATAACCAAGGCCAGTGAAATATATAACTAAGGCCTTACAAAGGCATAACCCTCAAAATCCCAGAATTTTGGTGTAATGGCACACCTGGAATGGAATAAAGAAGACTTGGTCCATGGTCAGTTTTATAGTGGAGTACATTAGTTTCTTCTCACATATCAGCACAACATTTATGCAAGTTGGCGTTCAATCAACCACACCTTCTATCATACTAGACTACTAGTATATCACAATCGCACCCCTTTCTACGCAATGAGAGAGAGAGAGAGAGAGTTGTTTGGTTGATGGGTCAACAACTCATATTAGCTGCCTCTTTTGAGTCACACCAAAAGTCTTTCCAAAGTTTTGAATGTCATTTTCTTTACATGATAGTTCAAAATAGTAGCTTAGAAAATGTTTGGTACAAGTATTCAAATTTAGTTTCCCACTTTCTTCTTTCCAAAATAGAAAGAAAAAGAATTGTTAAAAGTTTTTACTCCATTCATCCCCATTTGTGGGGCTTTTTCGGGAATTTCAACTTAATAAGGGAACACAAACATTCTTATCATTTTATTTTTCCATTTTTGATCATTATCTTGTCTTACTTTGTTGGGTACGTACTACTAGAAGGGTAAAAGAGGAAATTCACTTGATGATGCCCATTTAGTTTAGAAGTGGGACAATTCTTTTGGGACAGCAAAAAGTGATGAGACTAACAAATGGGGATAGAGGGAGTAATCAAGAAACTTGTTGAATTTTTTTTTAAAAAGAACCAATTTTCAAGGAAACATTTGATAAGATGTTTAAATTTTTATATTCTAGCAAATTGTTCTAGCTGTGAGCCTGTGCGCACTTCTTGGTTTTGAAAATGAAATTTTAAACCTACAATGGTAGCTAGTTTGGAGCTGAACCATAGAAAACGTCTCATTTGTTCATTTTCATGTTTTATGGAGTAGTGGGAGTACTAGTAATTAAGTTAGACCACCTTGGGTTTCTTTCTTTTATTTTTTATTTTTTAATTTTTCCTTCTTGAATATCCGAATTGAATTCTTGGCTTGTTTTGACACTTCAACATCACTTTTGAGTTGTTGTATGTTTACTAGCTAGTAATCAATAGAGGAGGAATTAATTGACACACACACACACACACACACATATATATATATATATATATATATGGGGACGGTTCTAGAGACAATATTTTTGACAATGCATTTTTTGAAATCCCGCATGGTACCTTCAAACAAATGATCGGAGCCGCTCAATGTATTTAAAACATGTTTTTAAGGGGTCCCGTAAAAAATTAACGCATTTGGATATCGGTAAGGGCTTGATCGGCTCATTTAGTTGATTCCTGTCAATTTTGATAGGATAAAATTGAATGAGCCAATCAAGCCTTTGTCGATATCCAAATGAGTTGATTTTTTACAGGAATCCTTAAAAATATGTTTTAAACAAATTGAACTGCTCCGATTATTCGCGTGGGGCTCCGAAAAATATATTGTCAAAAGTATTGTCAAATATATTGTCTCTAGAACCGGCCCCTATATATATATATATATATCTTGAAGAATTAGACTTGGTATTACCCTGTTTTGTATTGTTGGACATATTGGCTGTTCGATGTGTGTGTGTGTGTGTGTGTGTGTATATATATATATATATATATATTTCTTGAAGAATTAGACTTGGTATTACCCTGTTTTGTATTGTTGGACATATTGGCTGTTCGATGGTGACATTAGACCCACATATAACATTAACAACACCTAATTTTCACTACGATACTCGATTTTCATGAACAGTTTCGAGCAAGGTTTTGCTTTGATTCTATGTTAATGACTGGGAAGATCATTCTCTAGAATGAAGGAGGCATTGTTCTTTCATTTTGGATTTGATCCCCTAATACATGACCAAGCAATTAGGTTACAAAAAGAAAATTTGAAAAAAGAAGTAGAATGTTTTCTTTCCACGGGATAACATATGCGGAATATTTCTTTCCATTTTTTTTAAAGGTACAAGATTCTCTGTGTTAGTAATTTATTTTAATCAATGGGTATTTGTAATCTTAACGTGGGAAAATTAATAAGTATTTAATATCATGGAGCTCGTAATATAATTGAGATAAGAACGAGAGTACAATTATAATTCTGTAGTGGGGTGAATTATAATTAGTGAAATAAGAAATAGAATGCTAGTGGGATTAGGTTTTCTTATTTACACTGGGAGCCCAAACTTATTACTCCTTAGGTCCCTATCGTAACGCTATATATACATGTTATACTCTTTAGGTCAGATTGACGTTTTTCTATTATTCACGAAATAGAGGTAGACTTAGAAAGAGTAAATAAGATCACGAAAAAGTCCACAATCGATTCATGTTCTAGACGTGTAGAGAATACGATAGAAGATCGTAAGGTACGGTCGAGCAGTATTCGTGGTTTATAGCAAGACGTGCTATAACAAGTTTAACCAGCGTTTGTGTCACATGGAGTTGAGGTAGAACCCTAATTCCGCTTTATAGGGTTTTACAATTTTTGTTGTCTAATCTGTACGCGTCATTACTGGGTCTTGGGGATTCAGTTTCCCAACAGTGGTATCAAAGTCGGTTGTAATCGCGCGTATGGATTAAACAGGCCATGTTGTCCGTAGATCGCATCGTATGAAACTTTGGTAATCGCTATTTTGCAAGGTTCAGTTTTACTAACGTTTGTTTTGCAGAAAATCTTATCCCACTATTATGGTCATTCATGAATGTTTGTACGATTGGATCCCACGTTTTTGCATACGTGGTTACTGGTTTCTATATTTGGTTGCCACGATTATTTTTCGTGGTTGTAATATTAAAATTAGTATGTGCTCGACCCCCTTCGACCCCTTGTGCCTGCATCAACCTCTGACTTGGTGGGCAAGACACGGTTGCAATCTTGGCTGTTTTTGAAAACAAGGATATTGACCATAATAGTTGAGATACATATTTTATTATGTTTCCTTATTTATGTTTATGCATGTTTCCATGAGTATTTGCCTATGTGATAGTTTTACCATATTGGACAACATGGTGATATTTGGCTTTGACCTAGGTCGCGGTATTACAAACTCAAAAATTTTGATAACCCTTACAATTTTTTTTTACGAATAACTAAGTGGGAGAGGGAGTTTATTTTTATAAATCCCACGGTCTCCATTACTAATATGTAGATTATGTAATTAATTATGTGTAATGGTTTTAAAATCTTCCGCCCCCCCATCGGACAAAATTAATCATGGCCTCATCGGTACAAATTTCATTAAATGAATAGGTCTATGATTATTGTTGTGTAAATTACTTCTCCATCTGAGGTAATTTATAACGGAGCAATGGGTTGTGGGGCTAGGTAATGGTATACACTTAACTGTAAATAATAGTATTACCACCATTTGAGTCAATATTATTACTTATCGGACCAAAGCTATATTGGCTATTAAATTTTGCTTGGCACGATATAGTGTCTGGATAGTAAAATTAAAAGGTTGTGTCTATCTACACGAATGATAAAGAGTAGAGAACTTCCCATGGAGACATGCTCTTTATGGTGTGTAGGGTTGCCAATATTTTTCTTTTAATATGTGGAAGAGGGAACCAATATTAAAATGAAATTCGAAATTTTTATTGCCCTTCATAATTGATTGTTATGTTATTTGATTCTCAGATTCAAAAATGGGCTCTTTCAATCCACTTGCTATTATTCTCAAAGAAAATAAACTTACTAGACAAAACTATGTTGACTAGAAAAGAAACTTGGATATTGTGTTAACTGCTGAGGGGCACAAATATGTTTTGTCTAAGGATTGCCCTCTAAAACTTGATGAGAATGTCACATAGCAGGAAGCAAAGCCTTATAAGGATTGGGTTAAGGCTGATGAGATGGCGTGGTGTTATATTCTGGTTTCTATGTCAAATATATTGCAACATTAGTATTAGTCTATGAAAATTGCGTACGATATGAAGTTGAATCTCAATGAGATGTTTGGAGATCAAAATCGTGCAGCAAGGCTAGTTGCTATGAAAGAATTTGTGAGTATCACCCATGTTGAAGGGACCTTGATTAGGGATATGTCTGAAGATTATAACTCTTCTTAATGAACTAGAGATCCTTGGAGCTGAAGTTGATAGGGAAACCCAGATCGATTTCGTTCTTAACTCATTGCAGTCTAAGAGTTTTAAACAGTTTCGCTTGACTTATTTTATGAACAAAATGCATTTATCTTTGGCGGAACTTCTTAAGGAACTCCTAGCAGCTGCAGGTCTTTTAGTTGTGAAGAAACCACCATCCGTGTTAATGGTAGAGAAGGCTTATACTTCTAAGCCGAAAGGCAAGAAGAAGCAAAAAAAGTCTTAGAATAAGGTTGTGGAGGCAGTTCATGCGCCTCAAGGTGGAGTAAATAAGTCTGCGGGCAAGTGTTTTCACTGCAAGCAGAAAGGAAACTGGAAGAAGGAATGTCCGATTTCTCTCAATAAAGTGAACAAATAAGGTAAATCTTTTTCACTAATTGTTGAATCATGTTTAGCGGTGCTATCTATCAGTATCTGGTGTGTAGATACGGGAGCCACTAATCATGTTTAAAATTCATTGCAGGGGTTCCAGGAAACCAGAAGACTCAGTGATTGAGAGATTTATCTACATATGGGAAATGCTACAAGAGTGGCAACAGTTGCAATAGGAAATGTTTTTTTAAATTTTAGTAGTAATAGAAGTTTAATTTTGAAAGATTGTTTTTATATTCCTACTATTAGAAGAAACTTGATTTCAGTTTCTAAGTTAATTAAGAATGGATATTTAGTTTATTTTAGTAACTCTATAGTTATTTAGTTAAATAAATGTTTTATTTGTTTTAGTTCATTGGTGTATGATCTCCACATTATTAATCCTTTATTTCCTACAGTGCAACTGTATAAATCGAATAACACTAATAATTTACCATGTAAGAGAAAAGAGCATTCTAAATTGAACTAAACGTATCTATGGCACTTACGTCTTGGTCATATTAATCTGAATAGAATTTCTAGACTGGTTAGAGATGGACCTTTAGGTTCATTAAAAGTTAAGGAACTTCTAGTTTGTGAAGGACTCTCACCAACTATCGTGTAACCAGATCTTTGGCTACCTGCGCGATGATGTCCTTCCCCCGGACAAGAAGGACTCTCACCAACTCCGCAATAAGACTGCTCTCTTTTGACTTAATCCGAACGGCAAGCTTTACTGAAAATCATTTACCGGACCTTACCTACTGGTTGCACACCCACACCAAGTACCGGGCAGCATTGTAGAGCTTCATGCCGGCGACAGCGGTTGTCACTCTTTTGGACAGTCCCTCGCTCACTGAGCCATTTCTCAAGGGTACTGGTGGCCAACAATGAAGAAGGATTCTGAAGAATTTGTCAAGCATTGCAGGAAGTGCCAGATGTTTGCCCCCATTATCCACCAGCCGGCTCGAGACCTTAGCCCTCTCACCAGCCCTTGGCCCTTCTCCCAGTGGGGTATGGATATCGTTGGCAAGCTCCCCGTTGCCCCTGGTGGGTTCAAGTTCCGCTTAACTACAACCGACTACTTCTTGAAATGGGTCGAAGCCGAGCCCCCGGTCACTATTGAAAAAGCATACGTCATTCGCTTCGTTTGGCGAAATATCATTTCGTGCTTCAGTGTACCATTCGCCACCATTACTGACAACGGAAAGTAGTTTACAAGACAGAAATACCGGGCCATGTTGGACGAGTATGGCATCAAATGGGACACATCCACTCCAGTTTATCCTCAGGGCAACGGGCAAGCCGAGGTTGCAAACAAAGCAATTTCATCTGGACTGAAGCACCGACTCGAGTCACGCCGCAGCAAATGAGCCGAGGAGCTACCTAGGGTGCTCTGGGGCTACCGTACTACGCCTCGACGATCCACCAGTTGCACCCCCTTCTCCCTGGCATTCGAAATGGAGGCTGTCATTCCCATTCAAGTCAGGCTTCCAACAATCCGCACTGAAAACTTTGATGAGTCGGTCAATAACGACAACATCGCTTCAGACCTTGACTTGGCCTAGGAGGAATGTGAAAATGCAAGGACCAAGCTTGCGTCATACCAATAGGAGGTTGCAAAGGGCTACAACCGAAGCGTCCGTCTCAGGTCGTTCAAACCTAATGATCTCGACTGGAAAAAAGTGGTTGAGAAATCAAATAAAAGAAAGCTGATGCCCAACTGGGAAGGCCCCTACCGAGTCCTCAAACACCTCGGTTCAGGAAATTATAAGTTGAAAAAGTTGGACGGTTCCCCTATTGCTAAAACCTGGAACGCTAACAACCTAAAGAAGTTTTATGGCTAGCAACTCCTCGATTCTAGGGACCCGTCGCATTCCCTTTTAACAGCTTTTATCTTTTAAGCAATTTTTGTTTTGAGGGCAATTCGCCTATGTAATGACAGTATCCCAACAAGTATCAATGAGAATTTTCTTTTCTTAAGCCATATTTGCACTTTCTATTTCTATCGTTTAATTCTTCGCACTCAGTTTGCCCTCACCCGAACCGTTTTACATCGATTTTAGGGATTGTGTTCTCTCATGGGTAATACCCTCGGACAAAATTCCCATGAAGTCACCCTGGCCGTTTAGTCGTTTGGACCTTTGGTCACTCTCAAGGATACTCGGCCTCCTACCGAGCCCCTTATGCGACCCACCAAAGTCATTCACTACTCAGACTCGCTGCGTCCAGAACTCATGGCCGAGGCCATCCCCATTTCGGGACTCTAGCCCAAGTCCCCTAGCAGTCCCACCGTATCACAAGCTCACCCCTCGCTAAACTTATTTTACTAGCAAGCAGCCAAGGCGCCCTAGTCCAAAGCAGGGGCATGGAAAGTTCAAAATTGTTCCTTACTTCGGATTAGGTCACTCAGCTCTTCCCGGTCACGCTAAAGGCCAGGGCTTCGGTCATTAACCCCTACGCTCCAGTCATTTTTGGGTTGTTTGCAGAGTACCCACCCAAGGTAGGGGCTGCCAGTAAATCATCCTTTTTATCGAGCAAGCAATCAGACTCGCTTCGGATAGTGCTTCGGTTTAGACTTGCTCCATTACTCCACAAGCCTAACCAAAGCAGGGGCACTGATACACCCTAGTAGCAACCATAAATTCATAACAAGCATTTCAAAGACAAAAGCTACTGGGAAAAGAAAAACATTCATTCACATGAGAAACAAAGCGAATATACGATTCAAAATCAAAATCCTACTGAGGATCCAGCTAAGGCCAATTGTTCGGCGCCGGTCCTACCCAACTATTACATAGCGCTAGAGCGGCAAACTCCAAATGTCCAAAGCCGTCCAGTTAAACCGCAAACCTATGAAATTCTAAGTGTTTTTACCAAGAAGAGACGGGGGGAATCATCCTATGAGTCGAGGGCAACAGGAGCAGTGGGATTAGTCTGGCCTTCGGGAGTTGGAGTGTTGGGATCCGCTTCAGCAGTTTGCACAACTTCCTCCTCCTCCTTGGACATGACAAGTTCTTCGGGAGGCGCCTGAGGGACTGCTCGGAGCTCCGAATCCATTGGAAGATTGAGCTTGTTCACCAAGGTTTCATGGCCGTACCAAAGTCCGTCCAAAAACCGACCCCCGTACAGTTCACCCTCTATCTCCCGAACTTGTTTTTTGTATTCTACTCCGGCCACGTCCCAACCCTCATCGTAGCCTCTGTTCCTCGCTGCTTCGACCTCCCGAGCTCGAGTGACCCTCAGAGTCGTGGCGTCCTTTTCGGCCTTAGTAGCTCGCCCCTCGGTAGCTACTCGTTCCCCGTCGCACCTTTGAAAATCGGCCAGGTACAGGTCATAAGACTCCCTTGCCACCTTCAAGTCGTCCTCCCTCTGAGCAAGTGCCTGCTTCAGCTCCTCATTCTCTCTCTCTTGTGCATTGCATCGGTCGTTGACCGCCATTGCCCGAGCGCCAGCCTACCAACAGAAAGTTGAAAGATTCACCAAGTGCAAACACCCAAACCAAAGGGAACAAAGCGCAGAGCGATACCAACTTATAGTGAAGAGGGCCTGTGCTATCTCCACTGTAATATCCTCGGTCAAGCCCTGGACGGCCTAGGCATCCCTCGGAAGAATGCTTCCCTGGAGCATTTCAAACGCTACCCTGAGGTTCTTGACGTTGTCTGCATGATGGATCTGGTGTCCAGCGTAGTGATGGAACTTTGGGGCCCAGGGAAGTTCCCGTGGGTGGAACCACCGTCCACCTTCTCCCCCTATGTTCTCCTACTCCCATCCCCGCTCTTCCTGCTCGGCGATGTTGATGGTCTCCTTGTCCTTCCCCCAAGCATCTCCTCCATCCTCGTACTGAGCCCTCTTCTCTGGGGGCTCATGGGGAGAAGCGAGGGACACCCTTGAGGTCCCGGCGACTGGTGTCTCGAAGACAGAGCCTCGGCCTCGGCCTCTGACGCCTCAAGTTCAATACTTCCCGAGTTCATGGACCCACCATCTCGCCGCGTAGGTAAGTCCTTTCCGGCGTCTCTCGGTCTATCTCCTCACGAACGACGCCTTAAGGTCCGGAGGTGCTTCCTTCAGCTTTGGTTACGCTGCCTCCTCTCCCTTGTCCTTTTCCTCTGCCTTGTCCTCTGCCCACCCTCGGAACACCCTGACTCCTCGATCTTTTTTTCAAGAAGCTGGTGTAGGAGGCAACGTACCCGAGAAGGTTGGGAGCATAATGGCCTGTAATTGGGATGGCGTAGGCGGCTGTTATCTGAGCTCGGATGGCTCTCTCCCAAAGCCCCTGCACGACACCCTCAACTGCAAAAAGAAAACGCCAGGCGGAAGCAGTTAATACAGGCGAAATACAGCAAGATATACAAAGAATGTACCGAAGAGAAATTCCTACCGACCAAGAGTTCCAATCTCGAACGGGACTGTGGTAGTAGTATCCACTCTCTCCCCGGGCCCGAACATGAAGTTCCCGGTAACCGAGACATAAATACTCGCCCACTCCTCGGAGTCGGGCAGGTGATCAATCAAGAATGAGTCGTACCCAGTCCGGTAGGATAAATAGTATAGTTCGTGCTCACAGTTGACCCCTAGCAGATACACCCCGAAGAGCTCTTCCAGCCCGAAGGTCAAATTGTATTGCCTCCTCAGCTCTATGATGCTCATGATGATTCGGTATGAATTCACTGTGAGCGGGGAAGAAGTAAGGTTAAAGGTTCGGAGCACTCGTCAGACAAACTGGTGGAGGGAGAATCTAACTCCCCCCTCAATAATGGCCATCAGGGGAAAGACCAACCCCCCTTGCCGGTGCGCGGAAGATCTTTGGGGTTGCTGCTCGGAAAAAGCCGAACCTCAACGTCGGGAGGGATGCTATAAACCCTTTTGAATTCCGCGTACGCGGCTGGAGTGCCATTGGAGTACTGATTCCGATAAGGACATGGCCTCATCGGTCTCCTTCGTCCCTGGACCTCCTCGGGAGCATCGGCGAACGACCCCGGTCCATGGTCTGAGGTGCTAGGGGCCTCTGTCATTCTAGGATTAAAGGTTCTTTTCTGCTGTGGAGCTCTCAAGGGGTCGAAGGGCTCAATAAAGTCAACTGGGGTTCGGTAAAAGGCTCGGATCCAAAGTGCTTCCCGAATATCTGCAGGAATCTCAACAGAAGAGGAATCAGAGCTACTGGAGCTGCCTGAGGAAATCTCAATGACCATTCGCCCCTCCCTAGCAAAGAAGAAAGTTTCAAAAACCCATTAGCTATGTGCCTAAGGAAAAGCAAGAGGATCTAGCTTTCGGGACTGAATGGTCATCGCTCCTCGGTGAACCTAGTCCTCGGTCTTTGTCAGAAGCGCTCCTCCTCAGAGTGAGTCTCTAAGATCTAACTATTCCTGTGATCTTGGGATGGCTATAGGCCTCGGGATGAATATAGGCCTCAGGAAGAACATGGACAGCGCCGGAGAAGTTCAGCGCTGCCGTGGACCAGATAGCAGCGAGCGGTGGCTCAGCCGCAGTGCATGCTAAAAACGACGAAAAGCTTGAAGAAAATGATCAAGACAAGAAGATTAAAGTAAGGAGATTAACATACATCAATTTCGTGTGGAGATTTGCGTCCAAAACGCTTAAAATCTCGATCAAAAGCTAAAAGCAGACGGCGGCGGCGGTTCGTCTTCGCAGCAGAGGGAAAATGGCCATCCTGTCTCTGTCTCTCCTATTTATAATGAGATCTCGAAAAGCTGCACGGGAAACGAAGCGTCATGCACCGAGCCGTTGGATGTCTGACACATGTCCTCATCGCATGGTCAGTATCAAGGGCTCTGTACCGAGGTCAGAACATCGGGTAGCCGAGCCATTTGCCTGCTGACACATGCTCCCGAGGAGATGGTTCGTACCAATTAACTGACATAGCACGTGCCAGGACAGCTATCAACTCCTAGCGTTTCGGCGATGATTGACACGTGGCTCTAGTGGCTAGGGCTAGTGGTTGAATCGCTACCGAAGTCACTCGTCGCCTTGGTAACGGGGTTCGATTGAATTCAAAGCGTGGCGGTTCGTGAGAATAGTCAATTCCCTAGAAGCCAAAAAGCGAGGCTTTGGGAAATTGAGAGGCTATTATGGTGGCCTCGGTTACTATCCTCGGTAACCTGGCCAAGTGAATCGAATCGGTGACCCCAATGTTAATAATAACCCGCTTCGGTTATTATTAACAGCGTCCAGCATATTCGTTCTGGTGCTCCCGCTACCGACTCAGAGAGGTTACGCTTGCTGGGGACCATAAGGATTATGTGGCGAATGTAATCATTGGGGTCAGACCTGGCCATCTGCTCCGTAACCGCTCTGCTCCTCTCATCATATATGACGTCACCCGAGTGTAGACACCCTATTCTGGACCATCCGGATAACGTTATTTTACGATCTTTTAATTTCCCCAATGATGATTATGGTCGAGAACATTCCGAGGTCGATGGTGTGTTTGAGCTTTGAGTGTTCTGAACCTCAATCAAGCCCATGTCAAACCCTTTCAAACCTTTCAAGCCAGAGCCAAACGGCCCCAGCAAAACCCTACTTGCTTACGCCATACTGTGCTGGCATGCGCTAGTAAACTGCCAAGTGTCGGTCATCAACCATTGACCCAGTTATCACTGGCGCACGTAGGTACAATGTGGCGTACGCCAATCAAATCTAGTCAAAGCATCACTATTCAACCACGTGCTCGGGACTTTTGTGGTCGCCCAGTACACAACACAGTCTTCTGATGATTGCAAAGAGGCCGGGCTGTCCCCTTATCTCCCACATCTCCTTTCAACCCAAGTCCCATGCATGGGAAGCTCCCTCTAACTCAACCAAACCTCAAACCCAGCTGGTGCCCTTTCTTCAATCCCCCTTGGCCTATATATACTCCCATCTCTCACTCTTGTAAAGGGTTACTCTCATAAGAGCCATCCAAGTCTCTTTCTCTCTTCTTGTTCTCTTAATCTCTTTCCTTCATTGAAAGAGTAAGTAAGGAACACATTCTCATACACAACAGCACACCTCCCACTCACCATCCATCCATCAAAGCTCAAGCTCAAAGTTCAAACTCATCATCAAAGCTCAATCCAAAGGTATACCACATTGTATTATGGAATATATTCTGACCCCTGAGGGGTGTTAGCAGGGTTAAGGCTGGTAATCAATACCAGTCCTGGCCCTAAAGCTAGCAAGTTTCAAGGATCGTGTATAGCTATTAGCGGCACACGCCAGTGATTCCAAGCCATACGCTAGTCAGGGCTGTATGTGCAATACTAGCGTGGGGATCACTGATCAGCTGTTTTCTGCTTTCTTTCTTACTTTCATCACCTTACAGCATGCTAAGAACCAGTCTACTGCCTTCTGCATTCTAGAATTGCTTAGCTGTAATAATCAATATTTATTCATATCTGCTTTAGAGGGCCTCTGGGATCTTTCTGGTCGTGTTCCAGAACCCAGATGATGCAAAGCCAAGCACTGACCGAATGGTGTAACTAGCATACGTGGTCTCATGACTGGCATACGACAGTGACGTCATGGTCCAGTGACTGGCCCTTGCATCGTAGCTTAGCTCTGGCCTTTTGCTATTTCCCCACTTTGTTTATGGGGTATTCTGTTATCTTTCATTCAAGCCATTCCATCTGTCTGTAAAATGTATATATTCTGCTCTATAAACTGCGTGGTTTGTCCTGGGTGTGCGCTGGTCCATTCCAGAGCCTAGAGGGTTGCAAACAAAGACTGTGAGTTCATGGTAGGTGACGTACGCCAGTAATGTGGCGTGCACAAGGTTTTGTCAGTATGTAGTGGCGTGGCCAGTGCATACTGATGGGATACTTGCTCACGCCCCGTGCGGATCAGCGTACTTCACTTTACTCAGGCAACTTTCAGTGTTTGTTCTCAATCTATATTTGTTATTGCAAGCAAATCATCTCCATAAAATATTGTCACATAATTGCAATTTGTTACAGTTTTAATCCCCTTTAACTGCTTCCTCGCCCTAACTGGCTAAAAAATGATTAATGAGAGAAAAATGCAAATGTTGTTTACAAAATGCCTTAGTAGAGACCGATCTCCGGATTGGGCGAGAGGGGTGCCATAAAACCCTTCTCCTCTCGTAACCTGGTTCCCGAACCTCAGATATCGAAGGTGACGACGGACCAGTCTACGCCTTTTCAAAATCAAACAACGTAGCAAACGTTTTCGAATTTGGTTCCTTGGGTGTTTCACCGCTAAAACCCGAGTGGCGACTCTGAATCGAGGCGTCTCGCCGCACTTTTCCAAAGAGGGCCGTACCCAAATTTTCGTAACAAAGTTTTCCGGGGCATGTGCCCACACCGAGGTGGTTACCCAAGCGTACCCTCCACGCACAAGCTTGGAGGCCAAGTAAACCTAGGTCTATAAATACAAGGGGATACTCACCTGGAGAGGTATGCCACTCGACCCTATCTTTAGACCTAATTTCCTCTCCTGAAATCTAACTTGATCATCGGAGGGTCACTGGGCTATCTCAGCCCTAGTGACTTGCTGCAGGTCCAGCCGCAGGAGCGCAGAGCCACGGAGGAGGTAACCTAGCCAGAACCACGGTCAAGGTCCCAACAAATCGAACCCATACACCTCCTCATATGAAATCATATATAGTTTTATCTACCGAATGATGGAGGAATTTTTCCTGCTTTTTCATAATTTCTTTGTCCTAATAGATGGAAAGGAGCATTATTCTTGAGACCGACCAATAATATTGCTCAATGGAATAAGGAAATAGTCAGGAGGCTTACTGAAGCAATCAACCATGACAAGTCATTGGTTCCTTGTGGGAGCGTCGGTTTTGCACCACAAGTACCTCGTACATTCAGAAGAGTCTAACATGGACTATAATCATGGGTAATATAATCTCTAGCAGTATGCCTCAAATTAAGGAAGATTGTGAATTGGTTAACGTAAAACTCAGCTTATATTTTGCTTACGGTACTAAGACTTCAGAATAAGAAGTGGATATCAATTAATGACCATAATAGTATTAATAGAGATTATTAAAGGCTATCTTTTTTAAAAGTACATTTGAATACATTTAATTTGTTCGTGCAACTCTTTAACATAAATAAGACATACTTGCGAAGATGATGGGATTAAGTCATCAAGAATGGATGTTGTAAGGCACTGAAGTTTTATATCCAAATACTCGAAATGTTGTATCTTTTTTCTATCGTTGGTAGTTTGTACCAGTAAAACATATCACGGGAGGAAACCGAAAGAGTATACATTATCAATTTCAGGACTACCAATCATGTCTACCAAGGTACCAGCCCTTGAAATGAACTGCTGCTGGTCCAACATCCCGTGTTTTTGCAGATGAACGGAACGTCAACAACCAGTAATTTGGAAATGATATACTTGCCACTGCTACTCGATTTAAAAGAAGTAATCTATGAATAAGCAGATTACCTAGCCATCCAACAAATCCAATGCTAAATATCAACAACTTGACAGCTCACTAATTCAGCAGACCCAAAATTTGTTGCAGCAATGACCTTCCAAACGACTGTTTCTGATTCTGCCATTGAATTCGAATGTTCAACAGAGGATCTAGCACAAGCTAGAGAAGTTGATGAGGACGAAGCAGAAGAATAAGCAGTATTATTGCATAGATCAGCTTGCATAACTACAACTTTACGATTTTCATCTTTCATGATGACATGAAGCTTCCCATGAAGACCCGTGAGTAAATATGGATATTCTGACTCCGAAAAATCACACATAGGAACTTTTCCAATAACCACTTTCCAAGCATCCTCTTTCTCATCATACACCTTTATTTTCCCACTACAGAGTAAAGTAGAAGGATCCAATGCGTACAACTCCCCATCTACCACAACACTCAATTTGGTCCCTGCTTGCTTCACAGGCCACCCTTCCCCCATCCCGATAGGCATTTCACCCCAACAATTCGTTTCTGGATCATAAACATCTCCTCCAACATCGACAAAGAATGGCCAAGAACACAAACTCTGAGGAACACATAATCTCCCCTTGTATGAAGTCATCCCAGTGGCAATCGGCTTTAGCATGTTGGCCAAAAAGGCAGCTGGTGCAACCTGAACTTTTGAGAAGGGCATGCTTGGTAACTCGGACCAGTTACCCGTGCAAGGATCAAAAACTTCACCCGATTGCAGAGGAGCCAATCCACCTTGGCTCCGATGACTAACCCCACCAACAACATAAAGCTTATTGTTCAAAATGCTTGTCTTGCAATATGCCCTACCTACAGACATGGGAGTCGCTTCACTCCACACATTCATAATCGGATCATATCGCCAAACACATCTCATAGCACAAGCTTTTGAGAATCCTCCTATGACATAAAGGCATCCATTAGCCATTCCAGTAGCACAACCGGTTAAAGGTACCAGACCAGATGCATGCTTTCGACCGACCCATCCCCTAATTATGTTGGTAAAGTTATTACTTTGTCCCGCCATGCTCCGCATCAAAAGTCCGTACAGACCCTTCTGGTAATCATCTTGATAAAAACCATTTAGTATTGGCGGCAATTTTTGCCATTTTTTTGACCGAGGATCAAGAGCATGCCACAAGAGCTTGTCATCTTCAAACTTGGTAAGCAAGTATAGCCACTCCTCTGTCGTGCCAAGTTCTTTTCTCAAATTGAATAACTCAGGGCTCACCATGACTGCCTTCCAGTTACGTGCCACCAGCCTCATGTTGAAGTAGCAAATTCTTGGAACTCTAGCAAAAATGTGGATTGATATCTCATCGGGAAGAGTAGGAATCAATCTTAAGTTCTCCTCGCAGTAGACAGATGAAATCATTTGCCTCTTGAAGGTTTTAGCTGAAGAAACCTCCATGTACGTGCTGGTGGTGTCAGGGGTACGTGACATGCTCCAAAAAGCCCCCATGAAAGTTTATTATGTCCTATCAATAGCAGGAGGAACAAGAAGCTGTGCAGGCTTTTGACTAAGACCTTTAGCTCTCGTGCTGCACAGTTACAACATACTATTTAGGGGTGAGCATGGATGGTTCAGTTTTATAGTAAACCAAAAACCAAACCAATGCCTATGGATTATAAATTTGGAAAACCAAACCAACCGATAAAATTTATAGAACCAAACCAATCCAAACCATTAAAATACGAATTGGTTCCAATATGGTTTTGAACCACGGTTAGCTTGAAACTGAGATATCATCTTCTTTAAAATACTTAAAATTGGAGAGATGAATTAAACCAAAACTTATATTAAAACTAATTCTGTTAAAATCACCAAAACTCACTAACATCAACTAAATAAAGAATAGTAGCATACTAGCTATCAACTCATAAACTCTATAGAAATTTAGGATAATTAGCCTTGGCAGTGAAGGAGTAGGGCAATGAACTGGAGTATTATCTTAGGAAATTAATTGACTATGGCTTAGCCTAAGTTATTTGGTGTATCTAAACTTAATTAAATTATGCATACATACATATGTATAATTCATATAAATTATGCAAGCCATAGTGTGTGTATATATATATGGATCGGATCGGGTTTGGAACTAGAACCGTTAACCTAAATCCAATGACCAAACCATTTTACTCGGTTTTAAAAATTTAAAAACTTTTAAAACTGGGACCAAACGACAGTACGAATTAAAAAACAAACCAAATAATTCGGTTTGGATTGTTTTGGACTCGATTTGCGGTTTGACAGTTTTTTCCCTCATGATCAAGCTAAATAAAAAAACCAGAACCTTGTACTATAAAAAAGAGAAATCAATGCAGAAGAGTGCTCAAATGCAATGGAGACAAATGTAAAGTAAGCATTACATGAACGTAGCTAAACTCTTGCAGCTAACAGGTTGAGATACCAATACCAAGATCTTCAGAGCAACCAATAGCAGGTTGTTAACATATACATTAAAAAGTAAATACATACTCCTTTTGTTATTGAAGTAATCAGGGAAAATATTGCCAGAGAAACCGTATGCCTCCCTACATACACCTTTATTATTCATGTATTATCATGCTCATGAAGCTAAATAAATATTATGGTGATATGCTATTTTGCAAATAATAGTAGTGACAATTTCCTATGAAAACCCTTCAACTTTTGCTCACACAACTAACAGCCTAACTTTAGTTCTATTAACTTTGTCGGTGTGTAAGAGTATTGACAATGAATTCCTAAAAGCTTTGCCAAAATCGGTTTATAGTGATATGACCCCAAAATTTATCTCAGTGGATCCACTTACAGTCTTGCCAAAAATGTCATTGCCAAACCAGATCTAGCACAAGATTTGGCAATGCCATTTGTTACCTAAGAGAAAGCGAGTTATGAAAGATCAATGGTAGAAAGATAACTATAGTAGCACTAATATGACATTTGCACTCGCGGGAAGTTTTAACATTCCTAAACCTTTGCATTTTGATACTGGTCCACCAGCATGCCAAATCACCTGTCATTGCCAATATTAGGCAAAATAGTATGGCAACAGGTCCTCCATGGGGTGCCAAACTTGCTGCCAAAGTTTAGCAAAGTCATGTTTGACATTAAATTTGGCAACAAAGTTTGCCACCTCTCCTGACACAACTAATTGCTCCTCCCACCTCTCACTGTTCAAGGGGAGAAAAAATCAACCATTGATTCCAAAATAGTCCCAAACTCTGCAGGAACTTCGCAATTATACAACTTGCAATGATCAACTGATCCCTGTTAAAGGAAATTTTCCAGATAATTGGAAAATCAGTAAGATCCATGTTACCAAGGAACCGCTACTACCTTAGCGAATAACGTTTCGGCACATATGTTCCGAAACATGGTACACTCTCGTTTTGAAACCATAAATCTAGTGATCCAAAGCGATCCGCAAAGTCTTTCCAAAAAAAACAACTCATGAAGGTAAAATCTAGAGATAATGAAATTTTGGTGAGGGACATTGAAAAAATTTGGTCATTGCGTTCCTAAAAATGTGTTTTGTGTGAATAATTTTGAAAATGGTATTTAGTTTTATGAGATGATTATCGCTTGGAAGGGTACGTTCTAAAATTGTTATTTGCATAAGCCTACCCCTAGTGTACCAGAATTTAGACATGTCCCGTTCCAGTTCTCGTTTCTCGTACCGGAAGGATCCGCGTTCCAGGTCACATAAGGTAAGACAAAGTGAAAATGGAGCCCAAAACTATTTTGACTTCCTGTTAATCTAATCTAATTTGAATCGGGAAACTCTGAGTCTCCTCATGCCCCAAGTCATAACAATCAAGGATTAGAAAACAGAATTCTCTCTTCTTTTACCGTCTTTTCTCTTCTTTTTTCCTGCATTTTCTTAGCAAACAAACAGACGAATAAGACCAAGGGGTTGGCCTAGTGGTTGCGGCACTCCTTAACCAAGTAAAATGCCTGGGTTCTTAACTTCTTATCACTGCGAATTGCAGCATCCCTTCTCCTATTCCCTCCTATCCTATCTCGATTGAAAAAAACAAAAAAAAACAGACGAATAGCGCAAAACAGATACTATAATATTTGCAGAAACTTGAAATTGAAATCACAGTAGCCTGGTAGAAATAGAATAGATCCTGAATTGATGGTGATAGTGTAGAAATAGAATAGATCCTGAATTGATGGTGATAATGAACATACATACCTGGTAATGATCGGAGGAGAAAGTTGCTAGTACAGAAGAAGATACAGACAGACAGACTTGTGTATGGAATATGTCTTTCTTCGTCTTAAAGCGCCTCCAAAGTGGACCATGTGATTGTTTGTTTTGTTTTTGGCAATGTGAATTCGGAGTTACAGAAAAGGGGTGCCAACGTCAAAATATTCCCTAATTCGGTCTAAGTTCTCCATTAATTGCTTAGTTATCTACTACTGGTATCAATCGTTCGTTGTGTTTGGTTGGAAGTTTAGATTATTTTAATTTTGATAGTGAGTGAAGAGAGAAATAGAGTAATGATTAAAGATAAGGATAATGATTGGAGAGAGATAGAGAGAAATGAGAAATTAATAATTGAAAAAATAGGATAATGATTGGAGAAAGAAATAGGGTAATGATTAAAAATAAAACTAAAACTAAACGGTTAACCGAACAAAGCCATTATTTTTTTGCCTCCTACCATAACGGAATGAACTTTTTATAGTATATACTCCTATATATTCTAATAATAAAATCATGATTTATTTTGATTGAAATTAGTGAATGGAAATTGCGCGGTGTCGGTGACCCATTTTAAGAACGTGTGTGAGGACATGGTGGGGGTATATATGTAATTTGTATGAAATTAAATTCTTTTACTGGCGGTGAAAAACTCTATTTTTTTACCATCTTTTTCGGTCCTATCATGTACTTATTATTGATTTGAACCGTTTATCTTGTAAACCCCACATAATAGTGTATCCATGCAAAAAATAAACTTGATCAGATATCGATAGGAGTATCAAAAATTGAATTTTGCTTACAAACCAAAATTCAAATTTTGATATATTTAGTGACTTTCGATGAAGATGATTTTTACATGACAATACCATACCGCAGATCTTATAATATGAACTGTTTAGATTACAATAATAAATGCTCGGTGGACTCATAATGAACTGTGATGGAAAAGTAGGATTTTACACAAGCGGTAGATAAAATTTATTTGTTACTATTATTTTTCAAATTCCCTAAAGGCTGCAAATAAGTGGTGGTTCTCTCTCTCTCTCTCTCTCTCTCTCTCTCTCTCTCTCTCTC
>BPLS01000286.1:1556932-1567709 GCA_019656275.1 Rhododendron kiyosumense | reverse complement strand
TAGAAAATCAACTCGATAGGATATCGGTAAGGGCTTTTTCAGAAATCGCAGCGCAAATCAGACTGTTTCACCCTATGATTTCTGAAAAAACCCTTACTGATATCCTATCGAGTTGATTTTTTACAGGAACTCTTAAAAAATTATTTTAAAAATGATGAGCGGTTCGGATCATATTGGTGGGACCTGAAGTGGGCCCCATAAAAATGTATGTGCAAGATATGTGTAAATGTGTATGTGCAAGTAGCATGACTGCCATCGGGCAAACAGATTTCAAAACAGATACATAAAAGAATCAAAACAATCTAAACGTCGATCTTAGGCACCTACTGCCGAAGCTGGTGCTTGCGACCTTAAAGTGTGTTGTAATAAGAATGCCCCAAGCATAGGGCTAGGTCGGTTGAAAGCATAATAATACCCGGAAGTCTGGGGTCGAATCCACAGGGAGTTCATCCATAACTTGTTTTAAAGATTAGCTTGCGTAGAGATTTTAGCGTTAGGACCGCCAACCAAACTCGGCGTTGAGACGGCCAACTGAAAGATTTAGGTGAAATGGCTACTTAACCTAACTACGGCTTTTTAACTGAAGATTAAACTAAAGGTTAGGTTTAAGGATAATCAACACTCATAACACAAAGATAAGCTTGATTATTCTCTTTTTAACAAAAGTGTTAAACATGTCTAGTGTTCTTTTGGTACATTTAGACAAACACAAGGAGGGACATAGCTCCAAGTATCAAATGTGGCAAGAAGCTTAACCAATGTGGCAAGAAGCTTAACCAATGTGACAAGAAGCTTAACCATTGCCTACATTTGATCAAAGAGATTAACAACTCAAAGTTTTGATACATAAAATTGACCCTAGGACATGCTTAAGCTAGAAAAAAATGAAAATTACATGAGAAGAACAAGCAACACCCTTGGTTACGGGATGCTAACCATCCCACAACCTAGCCTTACTACACTACTCACACATATCGAAATAAGACATGAAATGAGTAAGGGTAAAGATAAGGAGAAAACTAAACATTGATTAAATTCGAAATAAAGACAAGATCCTAGAAGAAAATGAGATTCCTTACAACTTTAATGAAGACTAAAAGTTTCGGAAGTAAACAGATCGTGCTTAAAAACCCTCCTCAAAGCATAAATGAAGAGAGAGGTGGAAGCTCCATTAATGGAGGTAGAGAGAGAAAGTGAAAGAGTAAAAGATACTATCCAAAATCAGGTCTGGGGGTATTTATAGCCCCTTAAAAATGAGTTACAAAGGTCCTAAATGCCCCTAAAATGTTACAAAAGTCGGGCACAAAAAGTAGATTTTTTCCAGGTTGTACTGGTACCGTGAAATCTCAGTACTGGTGCAGGTCTTGTTTCTCAGCATTTTGGACCAAATCTGTCCGAGGTGTACCGGTACTGGTAACTCTCGGTACGGGTACATCTTGGGCAGATCCAACAAAATTTTTGACACTCTTTTGCTTCGACTTCCGATCAAATCCAACACATTTAGCACACTCCTAGACCTCTTCTCAACAAATTAAACACCATTCCGCACAACCCTCCATACATTCAACTTCCTAAGCTTGAGCAAAAACGGAGACTCGGACTACGGTTCAACAATTTGGAACGAGGGGACACATTTGTGGTTTTATCATGCAAAAATTGCCTTGTATCATTTCCTACGCACGCCCATCAACTCCAAAATGATGCATAAAAGATATCGAAACTACTCAAGTACGACCAAACGGATATTATTTACGCAAGTGCGGAAAAAGAGACAAACAAGCATGAGATGCTTCAAAACAAACTTCAAATCTAGGCGATGCACACTACTCGACACAACTTGGAGCTCAATTTGTTCAACAAAGTTCACATATATGCATGCACGTGGATTCAACACATGATTAAATTTGACGGGGTGCACGACTCTTGCCATTATTAGAACGATTGAGCATAATCAAAGTATCTAGCACTTGAAATCACTAATTATAAGGGAAAATTGCACAAAAAATTTTAAAATTTTCTATGCAAAACCCGAAAACGTAAAGAATAGCTATAATCTAAGCCCCCCCCCCCCCCCCCCAAAAAAAACTTGAAATGAGCAGCGCCTTCGATGTAAAAAGACGGTAAATAAGAGAGGGGGAATAAAAATGTACCGACGGGGTGGAATGTCAACCACCCGATACCTCGACCAAGTTGGAGGATTTTGCGTCATTGCCACCGTTCGTCATCGGAATTGCTTCCAAGGCCCACTCCTTCGGCCTCGTCTTCGGAACCATAGCTAGTCGTACAGAGCCATTGCCGGAGCTTTCTTAGACTTACAACCGCGACACATAGTCGCACGCATGCTTATGGCTCCTGAATGCTTTACTCACCCCGGCTTAAGGCCTAAACTACCAACGCTGGTGCGGTAGCGCGTTACCCTACAAAAGACTTAAGAACCGACTACTTACTAAGAGACAAATGACATTAGTACTACCAGCTCGTGGTAGCCCAGCAACAAAAATTATTATTAACAAGTATTTAAACCACCGAATCGTCACGTGATTAAACGGGTACTACTTTTGTCCGCATGGTTTGCTTAAGGTGTCGCAAAGCAAAAGAGACAACACCTTAGGCAAAACACAGGTGGCTATACCGGACCACAAAAAATTTGCCCTTACTAACTGAAGCTGGGTACACGATCCTTGTTTGAATAGTAGCATGCAAAACTATAACCCAAATCAATGATGGTACCCCCGAAGAGGCCGGGCCTTCCAAACAATTAAGTCCAGAAGTACGCAAAAGTTCCCCGTGAAAATAATTTTTTTTTAGAACTTTTCAAACCAACGGATCATCCAGATACACCGGATCAACTAACTCCTCCATTGTGTCCTCCACCGCAAAGTTTTCCAAAAACGGTTTTAAACGCTGACCATTCACTTTAAAAATATGACCATTTGCGGGATACACGACTTCAATGGCACCGTGTGGAAAAACTTTGTGCACAACATAGGGCCCCTCCCAATGAGATCGTAATTTCCCGGGGAAAATATGGAGTTTGGAATTGTACAACAATACTTTTTGCCCAACGTCAAAATTCTTTCTTTGGATATTCTTATCATGAAATTCTTTGACTTTTGATTTATAAATGTTGGTGTTATCAAACGCATCCCGCCGGATTTCCTCGAGTTCGTTGAGTTGGAGTTTATGATGAACGCCGGCATCGAGCAATCGAAAGTTTAAAGATTTTATTGCCCAATATGCCTTATGTTCCAACTCAACCGGGAGGTGACACGCCTTACCATAGACAAGCCGATAGGGCGAAGCGCCTAACACGGTCTTGTACGCGGTCCGGTATGCCCGCAAGGCATCGGTCAAACGAACTGACCAATCCTTCCGGTTCGGATTAACGGTTTTTCCAAAATGTGTTTTACCTCATGATTGGCGAGCTCAGCTTTACCATTGGTTTGTGGATGATAGGCGGTGGATACCTTGTAGGTAATGCCATACTTCTTCATGAGGGCCGCAAAAGGCCAATTGCTAAAGTGTGAGCCTTGATCGCTTATAATGGCCCGGGGTGTTTCGAACCGTGACAAAATATGCTCCTTGAGAAAATCAAGCACCACAGCGTGATCGTTGGTGCACGTAGCAACGGCTTCAACCCATTTGGACACGTAATCCACCGCCAAGAGAATATAAAGGAAACCGTAAGAATTTGGAAATGGGCCCATAAAGTCAATTCCCCAACAATCAAACACTTTCAAGACTAGGATATTGGTGAGGTGCATCATGTTCCTCCGAGTCACCGCACCTAGTTTTAGGCATTGCTCACAAGCCCGGCAAAATGCATAAGCACCCTTGTGAAGATTTGGCCAATAGAACTCACATTGAAGAATTTGGCGGTGGTCTTTTTATGAGAGAAATGGCCACCACACACCTCGGTGTGACAAAAGTTTAGGATCCCCCATTGGTCTTCGTCGGGCACACATTGCCGGATAATTTGGTTAGAACAATATTTGAAAAGATAAGGATCATCAAAGAAGAATCTTTTCACCTCACTAAGAAAGAGCCTTCAGTTTTGCGGGGTCCAATGATCCGGAATGCACCCGGTGACAAGATAGTTGATGATGTCGGCAAACCAAGGGCAACTCGAAAAGGCAAAGAGTTGCTCGTTCGGAAATATATTAACAATTGGAAGCTTAGAAGAAGAGTCATCAAATTCAAGGCGAGACAAGTGATCCGCCCCACATTTTTCACCCCCTTTTTATCCTTGATCGTGATATTGAAATTTTGAAGCAATAAGATCCATCGAATGAGCCATGCTTTTGCGTCTTGCTTCGTGAAGAGGTATTTTAAAGCAGCATGATCAGTATAGATAATAATGGGGGATCCCACCAAATATGACCGGAATTTGTATAAGGCAAAGACGACGGCAAGCAACTCTTTCTTTGTGGTGGAATAGTTCATTTGAGCTTTGTTTAGAGTCTTGCTCGTATAGTAGATAACATAAAGATTTTTGTCCTTTTTTTGCCCGAGAACCGCCTCAACCGTGTAGTCACTAGCATCACACATGAGTTCAAAGGGCAAATTCCAGTCCAGTGTTTGTACAATGGGAGGATAAGTGAGACTGGGTTTCAACTTATTGAAAGCTTCCTCATAAGTCGGAGTCCACTCAAACGGGGTGTCTTTGGAGAGGAGGTGACACAAAGGACGAGATATGGCACTAAAATCTTTGATAAAGCACCAGTAAAAACCGACGTGCCCGAGGAAAGAGCGGATGTCCTTGACACATTTAGGGGTCGAGATGGTGGCAATAAGATCAATCTTGGCCTTGTCAACTTTGATCCCCTTTGACGATACAATGTGGCCCAAAACGATACCGTGAGTTACCATGAAATGACATTTTTCCCAATTGAGCACCAAAATTTTCTCTTCACACCTTGCCAACACCTTCTCCAAATTTTCCAAGTAAGATTCAAATGAGTCAACAAACACTGAGAAATCATCCATAAACACCTCGACGATCTTCTCAATCATATCGCTAAATATGCCCATCATACACCGTGAGAAGGCGCATTACATAAGCCGAATGGCATGCGACAATAAGCGAACGTCCCAAAAGGACAAGTGAATGTTGTCTTTTCTTGGTCGGACAAGGCAACCTCAATTTGATTATATCCCAAGTATCAATCCAAAAAGCAATAATAAGCATGTCCCGCAACCCGCTCCAAGATTTGATCAATGAAAGGAAGAAGAAAATAGTCCTTCCGAGTGCTAGCATTAAGCTTCCGATAATCGATACACACGCGCCATCCGGTAGTGACTCGAGTAGGGACCAATTCATTGTTGGCGTTGGGTACCACTGTGACATCGGATTTCTTGGGAACTACTTGGATGGGACTAATCCATTTACTGTCAGCGATCGGATAGATAATTCCCACATCCAAGAGTTTTAAAACCTCTGTCTTCACCACATATTTCATTATGGGATTCAACCAGCGTTGGGGTTGGCGAAAAGGTTTGACATCATCTTTGAGGGCAATGCGGTGGGACCAAATTGAAGCATCAATTCCTTTTATATCTGCGATAGACCAACCAATGGCTTTGGTATGCCACTTTAGAATTTCAAGGAGTTGGGATTCTTGCTAGCCGTTGAGAGATGAGGAGATCACCACCGGCTAGGTTTCATTTTCACCTAAAAAGGCATATTTCAATGTTTATGGGAGGACCTTCAACTCGACCTTTGGTGGTTGAATACTAGAGGGAAGGGTCTTGCACTCGAGAGGAGGCAACTCTTCAAATTTTGGAGACCATATGTCCATCCCACAAATATCTTCCACGTCAAGCAATGAACATAAATACTCCACCTCCGGTGAGTCAAGGAAATTCGCCTTTTCAACGGTAAGGCATATCTCCAACGGATCCTTGCATAAGGTAGTGTCCACATGTTTTTGAACCAAAGAATCAATAAGGTTGACTTCATGTACGCACTCATCGTCCCCCATTTGGCTCCCAATGTTGAATATGTTCACTTCCATCTTCATGTTGCCAAAAGTAAGGTTGAGCAAACCACTTCGGCAATGGATAACGGCATTGGCTGTGGCTAGGAATGGACTCCTAAGAATGATCGGAGTCTACATTGATGCTTGTGAGATAGGTACAGGGCAATTATCCAACACGACAAAGTCCACAGGATAGATAAAATTGTCTACTTGCACAAGTACATCTTCCACCATCCCTCGTGGAACTCGGATGCTTCTATCGGCCAATTGAAGGGTCATCGGTGTAGGCCTTATCTCCCCCAATCCAAGTTGTTCATAAATAGAATATGGAAGCAAATTCACACTAGCTCCCAGTCGAGGAGGGCTTTTTCAATCTTCTTGTCGCCAATGGTGATTGAGATGGTTGGACAACCCGGATATTTATATTTGGGAACCACGTTGGTTTGAATAATAGA
The DNA here is from genome assembly GCA_019656275.1 of Rhododendron kiyosumense. NCBI lineage: Eukaryota > Viridiplantae > Streptophyta > Magnoliopsida > Ericales > Ericaceae > Rhododendron > Rhododendron kiyosumense. The sequence goes on along the minus strand of BPLS01000286.1, from coordinate 1,561,276 downwards.
GCTCACCTGCTCTGTCAAGAAAACCTTCTTTTGAACATTGAACTTACGCTTTTGAGTGCATAAGTCTTTGAGAAACTTGGCATAAGTGGGAATTTGCTTGACCGCATCTACCAATGAAATATTAATTCTCACTTGCTTGAAAAGCTCATAGATCTCAGCATTGGTATTGGCATGGGCCAGCGCCTTCAATCTTTGGGGAAAAGAGGCGGAATTTAGGAGACGGGGGCCTTCGGCTCTTCCACTTGTGATTTTGCCGGATGCTCACCAACAAGAGTAAGCTCCGAGGTTGGTGAGTCAATAGGAGAATCTGGAGCTTGCAAGACACTTGGTGTTACCGGAGGCTTGATGGGCTTTGGAAGAATGGCCTTATCAATCTCCTTGCCACTCCGCAATGTTGTAATAGACTTGGCTTGCTCGGGAACTAAGCACCGAAGAGCTCGCCACATAATTGGTTCCGTGCAGATTCGCTTGGGGTTGAGTCGGAAGTTTCCCCTTTTCTTGTTGGAGCATCTCCATCGTATTGGTCAACTTTGCCATTTGATTCTTGATCTCCCCGAGCATTTGAGTGGTTTACTCATTGAGGGTTGTTTGGCCCACCAAAGATCGCTTTTGAGGTTGGAATTGATTTTGCCCATGAGGAGGTCCCGACGGTGCAAACCCCGGAGGTTGGTGATTTTGGGGGAACCTCAGCGCTCCTTGAGATTGAGAAGGCCGGAAAGCTTGGTGTTGTTGAGGCGGTGGAACTTGTGGCAGCTCGGGAGGTTGAGGATCACTCCACCGGAAATTATGATGCATCTTCCACCCCGGATTGAAAGTTTAAGAATAAGGGTCAAGCCGTTGATTTACTGCATTGACCTCCGCTTGCCCGATTCCTTGAAGAATATCTTTAACAACGGGGAGCATTTGGCAATCTCTCGTAGCATGACCTGCAATTTCACACAAAACACAAATTTCCTCTGCCTTGGCCACAAAGGCCACCCCAGCAATTTTATTAAGTTGCAAAGTTTCAATTTGGCGGGAAAGCTGGGCGACCTTATGAGATAGCTCGCTTTACTCATTCAAGTGAAATTTACCGGAATTGCTTAGAACCGGATTAACCACATTTCTTTCAGAGGGGTCGGAACAATCCCAATTTTGCGTTTTTTTCAACGAATTCCTCAAAATAGTCCGACACCGCATCAGGAGTTTTAGTCATGACTCCACCCACACACATGCTATCCATAAGAAGTCAGGTGCTTGGGAAGCAACCTTTTGACAAATACTCGACTTTTTGAAAAATCGGCAAGCCATGATGTGGGATGGAGTTTAGCAAATCTTTGTACCTCTCCCAATATTGATAAAATGATTCCCCCTTTTTTTGTTTAAAAGTTTGGATTTGATGAAGGAGGTCCTTCGTGAGATGTGGGGGGAAAAATTTCATATAAAAAGCTTTTAATAAATCCGCCCAATTTGCCAAAGATTGAGGTCACATGTATTCAACCAAATCTTGGCCTTGTCTTTTACCAAAAATGGGAAGAGTTTTAACTTTGCAGATTCGAGCTGTGCCGGCGTGGATACTATTGTGGAAGCCAATTCCTCAAATGCCCGTATATGAGTGTACGGGCATTCTTTGTCTTTGCCATAAAAAGATGGCATCATGTTAATGTGATGCATTTTCACAGTGAACGTATTCGCCTCGGTTGCAGCCAGAAGAACTATAGTGGGGCGCGGCGTAGTGCGAGCTAGATTTATATAGTCACTCATATCTTTTGGAACAGTATCACTTAACTGAAGACTATTCTGGAAGCAGTGGTTCGGATAAATCTGAATAACTTTCCTGTGTTCAGGCCAGCTGTCTCTTTTGTGTAATATAAAAATTAAATTGTGTTGTCCTCTTTTCCGGAGAGGGTGAAAGTAGTAGGTATAATTATATGTGTGTACTGTTTAAGTTTAGACTTTAATGCTTTAGTCTTTGTTGTAATAGTATGCAGTACGAAGGCAGGTGAAAACTTTAATAAAGTGTCATGTGACTGCATAGTAATAACCAATTATGTGCATACTGTTTGTATGATGTAAGCAGTCTCCTTATGCCTATAAAAGGAGACCTCTTCTCAGTGTAAATTCAGAGTTAGACAACAAGTTAGTTGAAGCTAATAATACCAGTGTGTTCTATAATGTCCTTTCAGGCACAACTAGCGGTATCTCGCCTTCACCGTTTCCGGCCATTCTTTCTCGAGGAGGGGTTCCTATAGAAAAAGGAGTTCTTTGGGGTGGTGGTGTCCTTGCTTGAACCTGACGAGGAGTTTTGGGTCGAGGAGGAGAAAATGGTCTGTAACGCCCCGAATTTTGGGTACGTTAATAAGGCATTTATTACATAATAAAGAGAGTCTGGCTCATTATTACATCATAAATACATCAAAAGGGTACATTTATTTAACAAGGGAGGAACTAGGGTTTCTAACTACTGCTCCGCTTGCTCCTCTATTCTGGCAAGCTCCTCAGCTCCGAAGGCTTCCAAGGTGAACTGCTTACCCTATTGATCTACAAAATCTGACACATTATACCAGCGTCGCCACCAGCATAATATGTCAGGGTCACCGAAAGGTAACACCGTGAGCTATGAAAGCTCAGCAGAACAAATCCATACCCGCTAACCCATAACTTACAAACAATAAATCATAATAAAATATCGATTTCCACATGATACATATATAAACAGCTACGCATCCACATTCGATATTCAACTATTGTTGGTGTCCATGATTCTCTTTGTTTCTCCTACGCGACTCATCGTAGACCATGTCAATCATTTTCACTCACAAAACAATCTTTTAAAATCATTTGCATTGGCTCCGTACCGCGGATAACCAAGCTACACACCCATCCTTTCAAAATCATTTGACATTGGCTCCGTACCGCGGATAACCAAGCCACACACCCAACCTCGGTTCCGCCGCACCGGGTTCCCGAGTATCCTCACAATGGTTCCGCCGCACCGGGTTCCCATTGGCACACAATTGCATTGGCTCCTCTCCGCGGATAACCAAGCCATACCTCACCATGGTTCCGCCGCTCTAGGTTCCCATGGGAACGCACACACCCTCACAATGGTTCCGCTATTCCGGATTTCCATTGGAACACACACACACACACATAATGCCACAAAAAATGGTCATTATGTCGTTTCAAAAATATTTCCGTCCTCGGAACACTTTTCCCATTTAACCACACCCTAGGTGCCATGTTTCTACTTTCTCGATTCTCGTGTCTCGTTACATGCAAAAACTCCGCGGTAGGGCATTCCACATACGCAACAATATATCATTCAACAAGATCATCCAACTCTATTCTATACCACAAGCAATACAAGCAATCTATGTATGCATGCTCATAACCATCGTAAAGATCAAAATACAAATACTTGATATGGAAAGTAAATAAAGATAACTTACTTTGAAATGGAAGATAACGAGATCTTACATATACATAGGGATAGGGTAAAAGTATCCTACCTTGATCCGAAACTAGTCGGAGCCGAATAAGCAAGTTGGAAAATTCTACGGGCGGTGAAACTTTCAAATCTGGACCGAACTTTGGATGGCAGTAACTCGGTCAATCTTTGGCCGAATACGATTGTTCTTGGGTCGAAATCAAAGCTCTAGAAACGCTCTACAACTTTCGTGAAGGAAGTTGATCCTAGAAACGACTTTAGGTAGGAGAAAAATGGCGATAAAGGAAGAGACAGTAAGCTGTCTGGAAATGAAAATCCGAGAATTTTACTGAACTTCGGATGCCAATATCTTTGTCATTTCTTCATCGATTGGGGTGGTTCTTGGGTCTAACTTGAAGGTCTCGAAGTGTTCTACAACTTTCCCGAAGGAAGTTGGTTCTAAAAACTACTCTAAGCAAGAGAAAACTGAGGATTTACAAAGGAACAGTAGGCTGCCCAGAAATGATTTCTAGAGAGAAGGAAGAGTAAATGTTTGAAGGTGTGAGTTTGAAACTTGGAATGGCTTCCTATTTATAGGCAAACCTTGGCTCTCTCTCCTCCCTCAATGCCCCCCCCTCTCTCTCTCAGTCTCACTTTGACACTTGTCAAAGAATCCTAGAAAGATCAAAGGCAATGCCCTAGGCTTGCATGGCTAGTTTGGTACTAAGGATTTGATCTTGGGAGATTTGGTGGGCAAGAAGAATAGTTGTACAAGATATTGTGTTTAAACAATAGATAATGGTACAAAGGAGGACAATGGAGGTTAAGTCTTGCTTGGAAGAGTAGCAACCCAAAGATTTGAAGTACATTGGAAGATTAAGATCAAGTACAACCAAATCTCTCCTCTTTCTTCCTCCTCTCTCTCCCACTCGGCT
>BPLS01000286.1:1532449-1556922 GCA_019656275.1 Rhododendron kiyosumense | reverse complement strand
TCTCTCTCTCTCTCTCTCTCTCTCTCTCTCTCTCTCTCTCTCTCTCTCTCTCTCCTCTCCCTCTTTCTCTTGTACTAGTTATACACACACACACACACACACATATATATATATATACTACAATGTGCAAGCAACCAAATAAAATATAGGTACTTTTTTACAAAAAGATCAAATTAGTCTTTAAGGGTCAAGATTTTCTCAATAAACTAACAAATGGGCACATGTGTACTATGCTAATTAAATAATCAACCAAGTACTTATACTAATATAATACAAGGTACTATGTACTCTAAGTAATTCAATACCCCAATATAATATGATATAAGAGTACTTAGAGAATTCTAGGGTTATTAAGTCTAGTAAGTACTTTCATAATAAAATATTATGTACTTACACAGATGGGTTAAAGAAAAAGATTAAATTAATCAACTCATGTACTTGGGTGGAAGAACAACCTATTACCCAATGGGTAATAGATCTCCTAACTTCTATTATCCAATGGATAATAGTTACTAGGGAAATTATATAATAAAATAATCCAAAAAGTCCTTTAAAACATTTAAAAAGTCTATTTTTATAAATACTAGTACTTAACCAAGTATACTTTTAATATAAAGAAACGGGGTTTCTATTATCCAATGGATAATAGCTTCCCTAACATTTATCGTCCAATGGACGAAGAATAAAGCCAAAAATAATTAAAGAAAATGAATAATCAATTCTTAGTCTAGGGTTAAAAAGGTTCACATGGTTCAAGAGGGGCAAAACGGTCCTTTTACGGTTAGGTAAAAGTAACTAGGTGGCTTCCTAGTTTAGTTCCTCCAACTGGGTGGTTAGAAGCTAACTAGGCTTACTAAGTAGGGCATTAGTCAAGAAATGAATTTCAAGGGGCTAAAATGTAATTACAACGAACTATAGAAAGTAAAAATAAGTAATTCAAATAAAATTCAAATATTTAACGAAATTTTTACTGACAAAAAATTAGGGCTGTTACATGATCTATGAAGCCTTTTAGAACTCAGGCTCCGAAAGGCACCACAATGACCACCACGCATACACTTCAAAACCCTTTCTCGAGAAACAATGGAAAACAATAATAAAGTAAACAGACAAGAGGGGCTATGCCGCCGCCTCCTAACAACAGTTTCGAGGGGCTATGTCGCCGCCTCGATAAGAAAAGACAATGAAAGAAAAAGGTAATTTGTACTTACTCTAGCTTCGTTAAATCTCAGGTTTGAGAAGCTCAAGTTAGAGGTATCCGCTAGATTAAGTACAAATCACGCAAACTAAGATAAAACGGGATACTTACAATGATTAGGCAAACCTCCAAAATAAGCTATAAAAGAAAGCGCTCCCCTGCAACGGCGCCAAAAATGCTTGCAACCTTAAAGTGTGTTACAATAAGAATGCCTCAAGCGTAGGGTTAGGTCGGTTGAAAGTATAATAATACCCAGAAATCCGGGGTCGAATCCACAGGAAGCGCATCCATAACTTGTTTCAGAGATTAGCTTGCGTAGAGATTTTAGCGTTAGGACCGCCAACCAAACTTTGGCATTGAGACGGCCAACTGAAGGATTTAGGTGAAATAGCTACTTAACCTAACTACGGCTTTTTAACTGGAGAATAAACTTGTCACGACCTCAATTTTCAACATAAATAAATATTACATTTTTAATAAAGGAGCCTCACGAATCGTACATATTACCCAAAAGAATTTTCCACCTGTTTTATTTACAAACAAGTCCCCCTGTTCAAAGAAGTACAACATTGGCACCTCAGCCCAAATCAACTGTGATACAGATACAATACAGTCAGAATATTACAAACTTTAGTCAAAAGATAAGTTAAGAGTTAATTAGTTACAAAACCATTTTTGGCCAAAAAAAAATCTATCACAAAGATGAATAAGTAACTAAATAAAATTTAGTTTCCAAAAGTCTTCATGTACAAGCACACCGCCGCATGCAGCCTACTGTCCGACACTCGAACCTGAAAAGAAGGATTTTGTTGAGCTACACTAGCCCAGTAGGAAAATCTTTACCAAATTTGTATGTAAACATGATGACGAGTGCAAACTAGAGAGGATAAGGAAATACAGTTCGACAGACGATAACCAATCAATTCGTAAATGAAACCCTATTGAAATCGAATGCATAAACTATGTGACACTAATCCCATAAATAACCCCTACTCGACTCGCTAACCCGAACTTCACCATCGGTATTTCCACCACTTGCGCTACCGGAATAACACCATAAGGATTACCGTGTTACCACCACTTGCGTCACGGTGACCCCTAACGACTCGGGTTACCGTATTACCACCACTTGCGTTACGAAACCCTCTAAGTCTCCGTATTACCACCACTTGCGTTACGGGACTTCTTAAACCAAGAATCAACCATTTCCTCATATAACATACAAGCTAAGACTCCCCCATGAACCCATTCATAGATGGAACACCCTACATTATGCCAAAATCATCACAAATGCACCATGAATGATCACTCAATACCAACAATCTATAGAAAGTACATTACAACGTTTAACTAAGTCGAGTCTTATTAACGGAAGTCCAACGGACCAAGGAATACATCGAGCCATCATAGGAAGTCAATTTGATAAGCTTGAGATAGTTTAAGAGGTGTCTAAAAGGGTTTAGAAATAATTGGAGGTCTAAACAATCAACGAAGAAGCAAAAGATGCAAAACTAGAGTTAAGCTCACTGTATCGATACGCGCTTAATCCGTATCGATACTATACTCTCTGTCCAAAAAGATAAGCTAATGGTATCGATACGGCCTTAATCCGTATCGATACCACGGGGCTTCGGGTAGAACTTTCAGCAGATTTTCAGACATGCTCTACAACCAAAATTCGACAATCAATGGCACGATTCTACACCAAATCAACACATAAACATGTAAAAGAGGTAAATAAGTCCCTACCTCGCAATAATGGTCGAGATTCAAGCGTTTTTGAAAGAGCCCTAGCTTTTTGAACTCCGAAACTTCAATTTAAACTCAACCCAAGGATCTCCGAGCTCAAGAACGCGATTGCAAGGCCGGAGGGAGGTTGTTTCTTGAAGATTTTGGGAGATGGAGTGGAATTTTTGGTGAAAAGAGAGGAGAGAGAGAGAGAGCCGGTGGAGGGAGGGAGAGAACGGATGAGAGAGAGTTGGGAGATGAGAATTTTGATCTCCTACATCTAACACACCCCCCTTATATACCCACATATCTTTAAATCACACCCACACACCCTCAATTCTCTATTCTTTCACTCTAGCCCTCAATCCAAAATATCCATCAATTAATCCATATTCTCTCAATTAGGCATTTAATAACTAATGTCAATAATTAAATAAATTACGGATCTCTACAAAACTAAAGGCTAGGTTTAGGGATAATCAACACCCATAACGCAAGGATAAGCTTGATTCTTCTTTTTTTAACAAAAGTGTTAAACATGTCTAGTGTTCTTTTGGTATATTTAGACAAACACGAGGAGGGACATGCTCCAAGTATCAAATGTGGCAAGAAGCTTAACCATTGCCTGCATTTGATCAAAGAGATTAACACCTCAAAGTTTTGATACATAAAATTGACCCTAACACATGCTTAAGCTAGAAAAAATGAAAATTACATGAGAAGAACAAGCAACACCCTTGGTTACAGGATGCTAACCATCCCACAACCTAGCCTTACTACACTACTCACACATATCGAAAGAAGACATGAAATGAGCAAGGGTAAAGATAAGAAGAAATCTAAACATTGATTAAATTCGAAATAAAGACAAGATCCTCGAAGAAAATGAGATTCCTTACAATTTTAATGAAGACCAAAAGTTTCGTAAGTAAACGGATCGTGCTTAAAAACCCTCCTCAAATCATAAATGAAGAGAGAGGTGGGAGCTCCATTAATGGAGGTAGAGGGAGAAAGTGAAAGAGTAAAAGATACTATCCAAAATCAAGTCTGGGGGTATTTATAGTCCCTTAAAAATGAGTTACAAAGGTCCTAAATGCCCCTAGAATGTTACAAAAGTCGGGCACAAAAAGTAGATTTTTTCCAGGTTGTACCGGTACCGTGAAATCTCAGTACCGGTACAGGTCTTATTTCTCAGCATTTTGGACCAAATTTGTCCGAGGTGTACAGGTACCACAGATACTCGGTACCGGTACATTGCTGGCAGAAAACTTCCAAATTGTTTTCTTCTTTCCAACGGCCCCTTTGACGTCCCGCGCACATTCCGACACTTCTTTAAACGCTCTTTGGGACTTGGTGGCGGGGTGCCACATTGTCTTGGCTCTTTGGATGATTCCGGGTTGTTTTCCTTGGTGTACAAAATGACTTATTTTCCACCTTTAACCTGTAAGGGCCAAAAAACACCAACTCCGCACAATATCATCTAATTAAAGTAAATTATGCACGAAAGAGGGACAAAATTGGTATCGATAAGCCCAATTATATACACTATTGTGGGCTTATCAGCAGGCCCTGCGATAACGCCGGTACATAAGAGTCAATCTTAGTCTAGCTAACAGAGGATCTAAAGAGATCCACAGATCAAACCCTAAACAATTAAGCATCGCTGAAATCTGAAGGAAAAAACAACAAATCAACTAAAATCTAGCAAGTCTCAATGACAAAGCCACAAGGTCACTGGCCTAAACAAAATGAGAATCGAACACCATTGGACCACGGCAATCAGAGACTAGTCTTCTTCCAGTCAAAATTGCTGGGCAGCCCAATCAAACACCACCGGACCACCACCAACCCCAACAACACCACCAAAACCCACCAGCCCCAAACAGACATCCAAAGACACAAAGACCACCACCATCGAACCATTCCTCAATAGGCGCCGAGTTATTCGCCCACCACCATCACCCACCAGATCTGGAATACCCAGACTGGTATAGAACCGGACGGGGGAGACCCGTGGTAGAAAAGAAAAACAAAAAAACAAAAAAAAACAGATGAGAGAAAACGGGAAAACCCCCAACACCAGCCGCACACCTTATTACACTCGTTGTCGGACCATGAACAATAGATCTGGAGATGATGGAAGAGGTACGGCCACCATCTGCTAGCAGAGCAGACCTGAGGAACCCTCGTCGTCCTAACAAACCGCCGCCCGAACGGCAACTAGAGAGAGGGTTTTTTTCCGGGGGGGGGTTGAAGAGAGTAGGTGGCAGCCTCCCCCAAACGGCAACCAGAGAGAGGGTTTTTTTCCTGAAGGGGGTTTTCCCCTAGGGAGAGAGTGGGTTATTGATGAGAGAAAGTTGCGCAATATATAATTACTACTATTCATTCAAAAGTAATACTTCACTATAGTTTTGCATGTCATTTTCAATACCTCTCGATGTATATTAAGTATATTTTATGTTGGGAAAATTTCACATAAGCACTTGATCTTTCACACAAATTACACATAAACACCTGACCTTTTTTAAATTTCATATAAACACCTGAACTTTCTAAAAACTTATCAATTCAACATCTGCCGTCACCCCTCCGTCTAAAACCAAACGGAATGGCTGAGGTGCTCAAAGCAAAAAAAAGTTAGGTGCTCTAATTTTTAATTTGTTTGAAACAATGCAAAAATCTTATTTTTCTAATCATTTTATCTTAAAGAATCATAATTAATTTTTGACTTTTGACTATAAAGCTCTTATTTGTCGGCCCTAAGAAAGTCGTAGAATCAAATATCTCTTAAGGCTAACTAACGATAGCCTTAGAGTCAAAATTTAATTTTGACCCTTTAGAATAAAATGATAAGAGAAATAAGATTTTCACATCGGTTCAAACGAATTGAAAATTTGAGCAATTAATTTTTCAACCATGTATAGACCGTTTATATATTAAAAAATATGGTTAAAAAATTAAATGCTTCAGTTTTCAATCTGTTTAAACCAGTGCGAAGATCTTATTTTTCGGATCATTTTATTCTAAAAGGTCATAATTAATTTTTGACTCTAAGGCTATCGTTAGTTAGCCCTAAGAGATATTTGATTCTACGACTTTTTTAGGGTTGACTAACGAGAGCTTTAGAGTCAAAAATTAATTATGGTTCTTTAGGATAAAATGATCAAAAAAGTAAGATCTTCGGACCGGTTTAAACGGATTGAAAATTGGAATATTTAATTTTTTAATCATATTTTTTAATATGTAAACGGTCTATACATGGTTGAAAAATTAATTGTTCCAATTTTCAATTTGTTTGAACCAATGTGAAAATCTTATTTCTCTTATCATTTTATTCTAAAGGGGTCATAATTAATTTTTAATTCTAAGGCTATCGTTAGTCAGCCGTAAGAGATATTTGATTATACGAGTTTCTTATGGCTGATTAACGAGAGCTTTAAAGTAAAAAATTAATCATGATTCTTTAAGATAAAATGATCAGAAAAGTAAGATCTTCGCACTGGTTCAAATAATTTAAAAATTGAAGCACATAACTTTTTTTGCTTGGAGCACCTCAGCCATTCCGTTTGGTTTTAGACGAATGGATGACAACAGGTGTTGAATTGCTGAGTTTTTAAAAAGCTTAGGTGTTTATATGAAAGTCAGGTGTTTATGTGTAATTTCTGTGAGAGGTCAAGTGCCTATGTGAAAATTTTATTTTTCTGTTTTTAAAATCATTGTCTTATGGAAATTATTGAAATCTATCAAATAAGATCCATATTGCATATTTTTAATAATATACATTGAGAGATATAAACAATTGAAAATGGCACGCAGAATGGTAGTGGACATTTAAAAGGGACGAAGGGAGTAGGATACATGAAACCTAATCCATGAAAGTGTCCGTGAAAAGAAATCCATATCTATTAGATGGAATCTGAATCTGCCCCACTCCGAACTCGTCCCGACTCAATCGGGACAGGTTTATAAAAACCCGATTGGGTTGATATTACCCTGTCCCATTACCCGCTCCGAATCCCGGAATATTTTATATATACAATTATATTCTACCCTAATATAGCTTATCATTATACTTAAAAACATACTTACCCTAATATTATCATTGTGCAAAAAAAATTAAAATTTTACCCTTTTAATTTCACAATTATACAAAAATACCACCATATCTATAACTATTTTCTTCCATTTTTTTAGTTTTTTTTTTCTCATTTCTTACAAGGTGGGATCGGGCGGGTATATGAACGGAGACATGAGCACCCAAGAATTACCCGATCGCGATCAGATTATGGCAAAACCCACCCCACCTAGCCCCATTGCCATGCCGAAATTATGAAGGACATGGGAGAGATAGACTTCAAATTTCTCTTGAAAATGGTATCCACTCATTCTCTCTTTAAGTGCATCTTACGAAAAGACCAACAATTTTCAAAAAAAAAAAAAAAAAAACTTATGTGCATAGTTTTAAAATTTCTTTGCCCCAAAATTGAAAAAGTAGTGTACAAATTACTTTATTTTTATCCGAAAATCACATGATTTTTCGTCGGAACTATTTAATTCTAATTTGTTTTGGTTAAGGCACACGAGAAACAAAGGAATCTTATGGAGAACAATTATAGAATTGTGATGAAAACATAAAGGCAAATGATTTTGGCACTCCATTTTTTTTATGATGGCACTCAAAAACTAGTTTTAGTTTAAAAATTATACATAGCAAAGCACACTAAAAGACAAATTTTGGAGTGTCATCATAAAAAAATGAAGTGCCAAAATCATTTACATTGTAATAATTTTTCAAAGCAGTTTAAAATGCTGAAATAAAGAGAGAATATCAATCATCCAAAAATGCTACAGATTTTCAAACCAGAAACAACTTTATCAATTATCTTGAAATAATAAAAGCCTTTCCTAAAAAAATAAAATAAATAAATAAAGCCAACCTTACTGTTTCACTGACTTGGGTTTAGGGACCATTAATTGTAGGAATAAACAGCTCAAATCGTGCTTTACAGCCCTGTATTCCAGAGGCGCAACACATGGTCCCGTGGATTTGTGGTTTATATCTCGATGAAGTCAATCCAAAGTTAGAATTGCCTTAAATGATTTTGGAATCTCGAAAAGGTAAACTTTGTAACCTTAATTGTTAGTAGAAAGTATCCAACTTGTCTTACCTATAGAATACTTTTAACAAATATAGATTGTCAAAAACAATTTTGGACGATTTAAATCGTGTATTATACTCCTGTAGTGTAACCCTACACGGTAGAATCCCCAGTTCTCGAAAATTTACAACTTCGAGATATGGGAAAAATAAATACACTCCAATTTTTTATGTTGGATTAAGATTTCTCGGTCTCAATTCCATTTGAGGATGCCACTGTTTCAGATTGCATCTTCTCATTGATCAAATCCCATTAAAGGATGCCACTCTGAGCATCCTCCCCCAACACAGCATCATTCTCAAACAGACGAAATAAAGCCATGGTGGTCATTGGCTCATATGGCTAAAACCTCCCTTAAACCAAATTTCTTCCATATTTTCAGAATAATATTACGAGCCAGAAACATTAGTTTTTGGCCAAGAAAATACCCAACTAAACACTTCTGCTATTCATCAACCCCTGCTCTTCCACCTCAACATGAGGAGACAGCACAAGCATATCTTCCAAGACCTGAGGAGAGGAGGAATATAATCTGGGTTCAATCGACCGTGCTGACACCCCAGACGATCCTTACAAGAAGAGGAGGTATTTCCTACTTGAGTAGGGTTGGCTACAGCAGATTTCTCAGCCATTCGACGCGACGCAACATTCTCATTTTCAAGTTCCATAACATGCCAAAAAGGACAAACATTCTTGCTTGTATCCATACAGTCATCTTTCTTTTGGCCAATATTGCATACATTCAGCGAGGGTTAGCTGAGAGTAAGTAGATAAGTCGAGAGTGAATTTCAAAGACAATCCATAGCCCTAAATCCCAAACATCCACTTGCTAAAAAATAAACATAAAAACCAAAACTCGTGAAACCAAAATGGCACAAGGATAAATCAGTGTAGTTGACCCCTTGAAAAAAAAAAAACCAGCGGCGAATAGGCTATAGAAACACAAGTATTTAGTGTAAAACAACCACCGTTGACCTGCTGCCTAAATTTCTAAAATGTTAGATTCCAGATTACCCTACCCAAAAAACACTAGCTCCCATAATTTCACCTACAAAAAGTCTGTTGACACATAGTTTTCAAACACATATCGTGCACAAATCTGGTGTGGGGCCCACTAAGGGTCCCAACCAAACGATCCGACCAATTCATGAAATGTTAAACAATTTTTCAAAGGCTTCCTCGAAAAATCAACTCAATCCAATACCTATAGATGCTCAATCAAATCATATAGTATAACTTTTCAATATCTTGAAATTCGAATAAAAAGTTACTAGATGACTAGATCAAGCACCTATAAGTATCGGATTGAGCTGATTTTTTTGCGGAGGTCCTTGAAAAATTGTTTTACATTTAATGAACGGCTCGGATCATTTGTGTGAGACCCGTAATGGGCCCCACACCAGATCTGTGTACAAAATCTGTGTATTATTGCTATGTGGGTAGCAGCTCTGTGCCATATTATATAGCATGACCGAGAAAAAACTAGCTCCCATTTACCAAAATTCTCACAAACCACTTTCCAGAACTTCCAATCTGAGTGGAAACAATTAAACAGAAGCTAATATCAAACAAACATATCTACCAACCAAGAAACCATATTCAATATTGCCTCCTTTCATTTTACTAATTGGTACCAAAATTTGAAGACAGACCATAAAATAACACAACTATAGGAGGCGCCTACACCTGATCAAGAGGTACCTCAGCCAAAAACTCCCCAAGCAAAATAAGACAGACAAATGTAAAAACTAATGACGGCAACCTGTAACAGAATGAACAAATACAGAATATATGTCAACATCGCACCACAAAACTGCTGAACAGTACCTCATCTGAACAAGGTAAAAGATAAACCCCATCAATTATCATAGAATAACCATACGCCACAAGCATTCAGCAGAAAACTTCTGCATAAATTATGTCCACTTCAACTATATAAAACAAACTTAATAAATCTTAAAAGATGCCAACTTTTTCAAATAACAAGACAATTATACAAAGGTTCTCCACAAGCTGCAAATAAAAAGTTGTCTACACATCTATAACAATATGTTCAGCGTCTTAATCTAGTCAAACACCATGGTGATGCAAAAGTAAAAGCTTCCTATGGAAATCCCATGAACAGTAGAAGAGCTCTCCACTCTCCAAGATGATTTACCTCAATTTCTCCGCATTACCACTAACAGTGATCTCCTTCAAGTTGAAGAGGAAAGAAAGGTCATGAACATTGGAAAAACAACTAATGATGTCCAACAAGATCCACCCAAGGTAATTAGGCCATATATAGCACTACAATAATCTAATTTGTTCAAATATGGTAATTGATTTTCACACTCCATTTTTTTACTACCCGCACTACCTTATGTGTCTATATTCATCGGAATTAATAATATTATCCTTTCAGGAGTAAAAAAGATGAACATCACATGAATAAGAACAAAATAAAATAAGAGTGCGGGCATCAAAAGGGGGAGTGCTAAATTACTACCCTTCAGAAATCCAAGGACTAACCTTAAATTAGGACTACTAGAACCTTGACCGCAAGCAACAGTGGAGCAATAGAAACAAAGGCGCGAGCTCGAGCACCCAGTGCAGGCCTTTGCCCCATCCTCCTGCACCGGATCTGGTTGATTTTCCATTGATTGCTAATCGGAGTCTTCATACACTTCTCCATCATCAGAAAGCTCATCCAATGATCGCATATCAAGCTGGTAACGTAGGATTCCACCAATTCCACCAAAACCTCTGCAAAACTGTGATCCCTCTTGTGATTTGTTTGTAACAAACTCCAAGGAGCAACCAAACTTTTTATACTCATTAGCAAACCACTCTAGAAGCGATTTCTTGTCCTGAACCTCCAATTCAGCAGAGGTGACCGGATCTCTAAAGTTACTCTGATCAGCCTCTTGCTCCTTGTTCAAGTGTTTTAAAACAAGTTCACCAGTAGAGCTATTTTTCAGTTCATACCTTTGAATATCCAGATTTTCCCAAACAATAAGTATCTCAACAGCACCCATATCAAGAGCTTTTAACGTGTCGTCCACGCCAAAAACATACTTCCCAGTATCCTGACTGATTTCCTCAAAATACTTGCCTATTAATCGTTTCTCCTGTATAAACTTCACATTAGATAGAATCTCAGAGGACAGCTCGATTGCCTGATTGAAGCCATTTTCGCCTCCGTAAGACACATCCACTACATTCAGGATTTTTGCCTGTAAACGGGGATCAAACATATCAGACTGACTCAACTCAGTCTTGAAATCTGCTGATCCAGCAAGTATTAGTCCAGAAACATTAGGCTGACTGGTGGCAGGGTTAATATAAAATTGTGTGGCAAGCTCCGCTGTCTTCCTCACATAGTTGTGACGCTTCTCCATTCGAAGACGAGCAAATCGGAGAGCTGATTGCCCTCCTCTTCCATGTTTCTTTGGGAGGTCAACAGAAAACTTGTGAAGCACCTCTCTTGTGTTTCCACTCAATGTCCCAAAAAGGGTTCCATTTCCATCCATCACAATAAAACCAAACTTGTCATCCGATTCTAAAAGTTCATTGAGAGCTTCAGTATGGAACTTGTTATCACAAAGGTATAGAGATGCATTTATGGGCTTAAAAGGCTCAAAGTCAATAGTGACCTTCTTTTCCTTCCCATCATCGGTCACAATTGTCCCTGTATAAAGAACAAGACCATTGGGAGGAACTTTATTGTAAAGCTTCAGCCTCTGCTGAGCAGAAGTGATTGCACCTAGAACAGATTGACGATTTACCCTACTTTTAATGTTTGAAGCAGTTCCGAATTCATCGCCAAGCATCTTTGTAACCCGAGATATCTGATCACGTGGAGGCATAATAAGAGAGATCATGCTCGTGCCATTGCCTCTAGCAGCTTCCAGCGCCTTAATCAACTTCTTGATCTTCCATATCTCAATGTTCTTGTCAGTTTCACCATCCGCCATTGCAAGGGGCACAGAAAACAGGTAAATAAGTAAAAGCAAGTGCACCTGCCAAAAAAAAAAAGAAATAACTCATCCAATGGAAGGAGGGAAAAGGGTGCAAAAGTAGGATGAAGATTACAACCAAAAAAAGCTAGACACACATTAAGGATAGTAACATCAATACAAGCGGAAAATAAACCTCAAAGACAAGGCAAGTTCCACAAAATGAGCACGCAAATCAGACATATGACAACCCATTGGTTCAGACATTATCCCTTTCATTTGGTCCATTTGGAACAAAACACATGTTTTACTGAAGACATGCTACTTCTATTGAAACTGATTTAGGCCTCGTTCCAGATTCTCTTCTCAAAAAATAAATACTTATTCCCACTTTACGAGAGACGTCATTCTCTCACAACATATCACCTTTAATTCAAAAAATTAGTACTTATTCCCAAATAAGTACTTATTTTGAGAATCCGGAACAGGGCCTTAGTGGCTTTCAAGAAGCAGAAAAACAGAAGAATATTATCCACTGATGGAACGATACTAGGAGGGTTGACTATCAGAATAAAAACAAATAGTGCTATGACTACACACTATACTGTTTTGTTGAATATTCTTTACGAATCCTCAAAAAATGTCCCATTAAATTTAATATGATTAGCGGTAAGAAATACTATTCTTCTTCCTTTGCATGTCATAGTGAAATGTCAAATTCCAAAATCTTTGGTAAACACATGTTAGCAAGTGTCTCAGAAGTGTCAATCACATAATCAAAGAAGAGGCAGACACGTATCGGAATTAAGACTTCTATTTTCTAATGATGCATGCTGAAAAAAAAGTATCTGACAAGTGTCCAAGGAGCATCGGTGTCCGTGGTTCTAAGCAAACTAGATCAAGTCAAGATAAGAGTAACTCAATTTTCAAGATGCTGAAATCTAATACTCCCTCCATCCCATTTTGTTTGCTCAGGTTTCCTTTTTGGGCTGTCCGAAATTGTTGCAATACTCTATTTTTAGACCAAAAGGGAAAAGTTCCAATTATACCCTTTTAGTGTAAGATTCTAACACAAGTATTAAAGTACTAGTATTGTTTTCAAGGGTAATTTTTGAAAATCTACACACTTTTCAACACAAAACCTTCGAATCAAAATTACCGTAATGATTATTGCAACAATTTGGGACAGCAGTGCTCTTTCTTTTTGAAGTGTGTTTATTTGTCAAAAATAATTCAAACAAGACAATTTGAGCTACTATGGTTTGAACCTGTGTCAGCGAAAATAGAAGGCACAACCTAAACCACTAGAACCAAAGAATTTACTATGTTCAATATGGACATAAATTTTTATATAAATTTTATATTGGTCTTTTTATTTGTAAAAATAGGTAGGGCCCCACACCACGATTTTGGCTAGGGCCCCCAAATACATTGCCGGCCCTGTATTGAACATCTAAAACTCACAACAAAATAAAAGTAACTAGTACAAGTCAAAATAAAAGTAACTCAAATTTTGAGATGTGGAATTCCAATGTATCTGCTAACATTTTCATACTCAGAAACAGAACATATGGAACATCTAAAACGCATTGTATATAACAGTCTCCAATACCGAAGTAATAAAGTCCACAACACATACTGTTATCTTTATAGCATTCATGCTTCTTAGCCAACTGGTATAAGTCAAAACAAAAACAACTCAATTTTTAAGAAGAGAAACTCTAATACATACGTAACTATTTTCATAGTCAGACACAGAACATAGGGATCATCTAAAGTGCAAAGAATACAATAGTCTTGAAGTGCAAACCATATAACAATTTTAAAAACAAAGTTATAAAGTCCATGACAAATAATCTATCTTTTAAGTGTCCATGCTTCTTAGCCAACCAGTAGAAGTTAAATTAAAAGTAACCCAATTTTGAAGTGGCCATGCTTCTTAGACAACTAGTAGAAGGATTATATGTGTTACCATTTTCATACTACAAAACAGAATATATGGAACATCTAAAACAAAGTACGTGACAGTCTTCAATACCTAAGTTATAAAGTTCACAACATATACACTATCTGTAAACCAAACTTTGGAAATCTGTTTCTACTAAGCACACAAACCAAAAGAGTGCATGTCATTCACAAAGTTCCAATAACTCTCAGATAAGAATAAAGAAGCTTATAGCCATTCGAAGTAAATTCTACTTAATTTTTTTTGATTGACGCAAATTCTACTTAATTAGTTTCCATTTTTTGTAACTAGTTCGCAATTTTGACCAGCCAAAGTGATTACTTCTAACAATTGGTGGAATGTTTGAGTACTCAAGATGAAACATTTAATTACTGTAAATTGCCCAGAAAAAACAAACAACTTTATACAAAAAGGAAAAGAGTTCCCAATTATACACGAAATATACCACAGCAATTGAATTCGCTCAATTTCAATAGAACATAGAACACAAAATTCATGCAAAGCTTAAAGCAATAGTGAATATTGGATATAAGGACAATTTCGTGGATTCCAGCAACAAACATTGCCACAAAGCATGTGCAAAATGCTGAGTAAAAAAATCAATCAATGAGTAGATAAAACCATGCAATAGAGTCCAAAAACTCTCACAAAGTATTTCCATAGGCAGTAGAATTTTGTAATGTGCCCTAAAACATTTTTCAAACTACTACTCACTAGATGCATGTGCAGGCATAGAGGGCTCTCTACGTCTATTAAAGCACATGCATCTGGGATTGGTTGCAATTTTTCAAACTACTACTCACTAGATGCATGTGCAGGCATAGAGGGCTCTCTACGTCTATTAAAGCACATGCATCTGGGATTGGTTGCATAACGTGTAGAGCAGATTCCATCTCTTGTCTAAAGTGCTTGAGCTACCTCCTGCCACTGAGAGAGTTTGAAACCCAAGGATGATAACTAAACCCTTCCAACTTGTAACAACTCTTGGACGTCAAGGCATAGCACATAAAATGCTCCATTAATTCTTCATATTCCAACGAATCACCATACATGGTAAGTAGAGGTGGCAATTTTAACCCATATTTTCTAATCCGTCCAAACCCACCCACTTTTAACCCAACCCAACCCGCCCATATTATATTATGGGTTGAGATGGGTTGAACCCATATCAACCCATATTTACATGGGTTTACATGGGTTTAAATGGGTTGAAAATAAGTTCAATATGGGTTGGGATTAAAAAAAACCCATCTTGCACAAGAGTGAACTACCCTCTCGCCTCCTGTACACATCATGCACTAGACAAATCAAAAGCAAACAAAAGCATGGTTTTTTTGTTAGAAAATTGGTTCACTAAGATACATTCCCTCTCAGCTCTCTCTCTCTCCAAGGACCAAGACCGACCGACCCCTGGAGCTGTAAGATAAGTAACTATAATTGAGGCTGTTTTTTGGCAAGTAAATTGGCTTAATTTTTTTTGTTTTTATTCAATTTTTTTCCGCATTTGTTAGTTTTTTGTCGATTCTTTTGCAAATTATTATGTCCTTATGACGAGAAAAATCTAAAAAATAAAAAATTACAATCGAAATCCAAACTTTTTTTAATAAAGACAAACATAAGCCTATAAATCAATTTACTTTTCCGATTCATTGCGTCAAGACGAATCAATAAGAGTAAAAAGTTTGTCACAAAACAAAATAATGCAAAAAAATGAATAGGGACAAAATGAAAAAAGCTCATAAAGGCCAAAAATCCCGTGGCGAAACTTAGCTTGAATTCATGGGTAAATCAACCAATTCACCTTATTAAGGCCTCGTTCCAGAACACCTTTTTAAAAAATAAGTACTTATTTCCCATTTTTAAACTCAAGATAAAGTCCAAAAGCTAGTTGTTGGGATTTATCTTGAATATTACAAAAAAATATTAGGGTAAAAGTAAAAAAAAATTACTTTTTCGAATCTCTCGTCGAGATGAACAAATAGGGATAAAAAAAATTTGTCGAAAAACAAACAAATACAAAAAAATTTGAATAGAGACAAAAAATAGTCACTTGACTTTTTAATTCAAACCTAAGCAGTGGCTTCGACGAATGTAACGAAGACCAAAACTGTACAATCGATGCAATCATCACCTTCTAGACAATTATCTGATGCGGCCTCTGACTCCTCGTCGAAGTTACGTTACTGTTTGGAAATGGAAAAAAATAAAAAATAAAAACTTGATTTTATAAGTTTTTTTAGCCTCTAATTGATTCATTTTTATTCAAAAAAAATTGAATTTTAATCATAATATTTTACTTTTTTGAATCCCCTTATTGAGAAACCACCGCCCCCCAAAAAAACAAAAACAAAAACAAAAAAACGGGTCGGTTCGGGCAGGTTTGGGTTTCGCTTGACCCATATTCGAACTGACCCGTTTCAACCCAGTTACTTTTTGACCCACAACCCGTTTCAACCCGCCCAGACTCGCCCGTTTGCCACCTCTAATTGTAAGGATAAGTGATAGGATATGTTTTGAGTTTGACACACCCATATCAGAGTGGAACCTTGGACTTGGACCAAGAAAAAACTTACAACTGATAAAAAAAATGTAAGCCTCTCATAAAGGTGGAAGATAGAAGTTCCCTTACTTGCCAGATCTCATATTCCTAGGTGAAATATTCTTATGCCAACATACTAAAGAATACACAACGTACCAGATGTTTGTGGCATACGTTGCATATCCATGTACCCATAACTAAAAACGGGATACTATCTTTGTGTCCTAACCTAATGGATTCAGTAGGTTCACTTCCTGGACACACGCCCACACACGATTCCAATACCCAAGTCCAGGTAGCATAGAGCAAGCATCCATACTAAACCCAGACAAGAACCATTGAAACTAATTGTAAGCTCCGTCCCTAAGGAATCCTTTAAACCCTATGGTCGTGTAGAGATACAAATGCTCTACAGGACCAGATGTCAAGAAGATCAAATAACCATCAAACACAAAACTGAACTCCACAGATATTTGTATCCAGGCATTGAAATCCCAGCCCTCTACCAAAGCCATAACCATGTTACACTTGAAGATAAGAGAAGATAACATATACGAATACAAGCCTGCCACTGGAACAATAAGTTTTAACGGTTCAAAATTACACAAAACTTGAATGAAATAACTTTCAAATTTCAGGTAAATCTGCTTGAGTTACCGTAAGCATCAAAAGAAATCACATCAAAGAGCAGTAGTATATAAACTGACAGACCCCAGTTAACTATGTTAAATTGTTTTTGGGACCTATTCACAGACGATACTATCGAACAGATCTGAATATCTAGGTACAACAGCAGATCAAGTTGCAGCACAAACTTAGGGTAAGCTATATAAAAGATCAGGGCCGGGCCTGGGCAGTAACCTAGAAAGCCATTGCTTCAGCCCCACCAAAAAAATGCTATAAAGAACCAGCAAACAGAGAGAGAAACACGATGGAGAGACAGAGGGAGACGAACCCAGAGGCGGGGAGAGGGAGAGGGGAGAGGGAGAGAGAGAGAGAGAGAGAGAGAGAGAGAGAGAGAGAGAGATACATACCAGTTAGACTTACGATTTGGGCTGTTGCTGATTTCGCAGAAAACCCTAGACCGCGTAGGAGTTGAATATATACTGCGACAATCACATAGAGCACCCTAGAACTTGATCTATGTCACAAATTACTCCCTATATTCTTTTTTGGGTTAATTACGAATTTACGATACAGTCTTGATCTTGAGAAGGACTTACGGAGTAACTCGTAAGGACATTTTTTTTTTGGATAAATTCTGTTTTTTTTTATATTTTTGGCTTGTAGGATAAATACTGTTGACTACTTAAAAATTTCTAACACACACTCACATTCATCAAGGGAGCTCCATACACCAAATTACGCACACACTCACATTCACCAAGTGAATATTAAATCTTTTGACCACTTGGTAAATGTGAGTGTTTTTTAATTTGTGCCTGTATTATTGTGTGCGGTTTAAGAAAATTTTAAATTTTAATTTAGTCATAATGATCACTTAGTGGGCACTTATGGCTTGCATTAAATTACCTTTTTTATTTATTATAATAGCTCAAAAATTAATTTTGAATATTATCATTAAGAGGGTGCTCACTAGTTCCTACTTATTAAAATGTTGTGGGTTCCATTTCGGGTTTAGAATTCTATTGTTGTAGGTCTCATAAAATAACAAGGACAAAAGATCAAGGTTCGAGAAAGATTGAGGGCAAAGTGGTCTTTTCATAACTTGCAACTCCCTCTTTTATACTAGGTATAGATATAGATTATTATAATATTTGTCTCTATATAAATATACTGGCGCCTTGTCCATGCCTGAAAACAGTTCTTGCTAATGTTTTCTAAATGGGTGGAGGATATTAAGAAGACAAGTATAAAAAAGTTCGGATCGGTACATATTTTACAAATGTCTACATTCTCGTTGTAAAATTGTTACCATATTAAGGACCTTTTACTTTTCACATCTCTCCATCTTCCTATTAGATTGCATCACAGTTTCTGTACACAGTCAAATTTTCAATGGATCATAACAAATAAAAAATTTAAGGGTCTTGCTAACCTCCGTCCATTAGGGAATCCACAATACTATAATAAAAAATTGATAATTAAAAGTTGCCATATCAACTTTTAATTATTTATTTAAGAAATTGCTAAGGTTAGTAATGTAAATGTCTACAATAGCATAATCCAAATTGAATAAAAAAAATTTGTCACATCATCTTTTCAAACTATAAAAAACTAAAAACTGTAAACAGTAGAAAATGATTTTTTCTAAAAATAGTTTTGAAACTAATAGTAAAAACTAATTACTAGAAATAAAAAATAATTTTTGAAACTTTTTTTGGCAAGATCCCTCCGACGACGTTGTCTAAGGGCCAAGCTTGCAAGAAGAATTCCTCAGAGCGCTGCGGCAGCAAAAGGCTGTGAAAATCGAGGCTGTGTTGGTCAACAAGCGGCGGCAATGGTATGAAGTGATTAGATCGCGTGGTGTTAATGCTCATGCAGTTTCGATTCCGGCTGGTTAGTCGCTTGTCGGCGGCAGTACTGGTCTCAATTTAGGGAGAGAGGGTAGATAGTGGAGAAATTTTTGGAGGAAGAATTTTTGGAATTAAAAGACAAAATTTATGGGAAAAGAATGGCATGTTTATACGGTGGGAGAGATTTCGGGATAGAAATGGCGAAATCAACAAAAACGAATGCCGAATTTATCGCGAGGATAGTATGAGTTAAGTTTTCGTCCCAAAATTCGAAGCTATATACATAGGTATAGATATATATAGATAACAACAATAAAAGGGCATTACTGGTATTGAAAATAGTGAAAGGACGAAAACATAAGTAGCTGATAATGACGGGATGAAAACATAAGTTTATAGGGCTTCAAGGATGAATTTTTAAGTCTCCCTAAATGCTTGTGCTTCCCAAACAGAGTACCATTTGCACCTTACCGGCCAGCTCAATGGCATTTATTAGGCGTTGTTAAGAGGCTGTTCCACTTTTATGGAAAAAGTATTTTTTGAAAAAGAAGGCAATTTCAAACTCAAAAATTATGTATTTAAGCAAATAATTTTTCTACCAATATAGATCTTGTTTGATAGATCTCATTCAGATATTTTAAACGGTGAAAAAAAAATTGAAAAAATATTTTTCATTTTTATTATTTTTGAGTTTGAAATTACCTTCATTTAAAAAAAAGTACTTTTTTCAAATGGAACACCACCTAAGTTTCTTTTAATCGAGAAGTTCAAGTTTTTCGTCTCCCGGTTCGTTTGACCCAGTACCGGGTTGACTACCGGGTTGACTAGTTTGACAGTTCAACCGTCCGGTTCAAGCGGTTTCAATAATAGAGGCCGGTTTTGAAAAACTGCAGTTTTAATAATGGAGGCCGGTTTTGAAAAATTGTTTTATAATCAGTCCGGACCAGACCATGGCCTGGTTGACCGTTCAACTGGTTTAATCGGTCGGTCCTGTTCAATTTTTAAAACATTGGTATGAACTCCAATAAGACAACCTAGATTCAAGTTATTCATCAATTGAGTGAAGAAGGTCGAAAACTGGTTTTGGAATTACTTGTATAACTCTCTTTTTTTTTCCTGGGATAAAAGTCAATACTGTTAGTTATAGTTTGTGAAATTTAAACCCTTTAAAATGTATGAGAGTACATGATATTTACCTTTTGACTATCACTCCACTTTGCTACTTGTATGTATAATCTTGTACTGCATGCCAATAGAGAGAATGAAGTCATAAACAAACAAAAAGACAAATACCCATGGCTCTATTCGAAGAACAAGACCATATGCAAAATAGGACTTATCCAAAGAACAAAACAAGGCATGCGGCGCATACTTCCACACTTACTCAGAAACTATAAAGGTAAACAACCAAATAGATGGTTGTGGTATCAAAACTGAAACCCTTCGTTATCGTTATCGTTCTCGTTCTCTCTCTCTTTTTCTGCTTTCAACTTCAGTATATATCGTCATTTTTGTCGTCACTGTTACTGTTCTCATCATCATCATCATCTTCGTCGTCTTCTTCTTCTTCTTCTTCAGCGAATTGGAGTTCTTCCTGTTCCATATGGTCATCCATGTACGAACACTTAAGGGTATTGTCGAGAGGTATAAGATTCAAAATAAAACGACCATTATCTCTCTCTGCTTCGAAGTATTCATAATTTTTCACTCTTTCCTTTCTTAGGATTAGCCTTCCATTAACATAGTGCCTAGTGAGAACCCAAGGCGCTCGACTAGTCAAATTCGTCGTCCTTGCTAGTGAAGGCATTGGTGGTGGATACTCCCGACTCCTATTTTCCATCCTTGGATTTATCTTCCTTGGAAAACTTGTTGACGATTTTGTTGTTTTTACTATTACTCCTGGTAATGTTTCTTCATTCGAGCTCATGTATACCCCACTCTCCGTCCCTATCAAATCTCCAGTCACTGACAACCAAGAAGAGGACGATGAAGAAAAAGACGATGATGGCAATGACAATGAAGAAGGAGAAGATGGTGGTGGTGCTATGGTAAAAAAATGGATAATGTACATGACGCGGTTCAAGTTTCTAGCAGTTGAGAAAATTAGGGCATCAAGGCCAAGTTGGAAATGGTGATGGGAAGATAATCTAGTCAACCACAAGAACACACCATAGATAATTGAAATCAGTGATATAACCTTGCTAAGTAGACCTTCTTTCATGTATCTCATGCTTTGCCGATAGGTTTAGTGGAATGGAGGTATGTATATATGTATGTCTAAGCTTAAAGCTTCAAACCCTAGATGTGTATAAGAATGGCTCTTCTTGTGTATTTTGTTGCAAAAGTTAGCGGTGACTTTTGGCTATTTGATCACCTTTTGCAATCTAGTTATAGCAACCTGCAAAAGAAAAGAAAATAGAAACAGAACCCAAATTAATAAACTCTGCTTTTGTAATTTTGTTTCATACATTGACAGAGGTTATTTTCTTAAAATAAAAATAAAAATTGCTACCGGCACCATTTTTTTTTGGTCACTAATTGTATCACCCTCTACATGAAATAAGACT
The DNA here is from genome assembly GCA_019656275.1 of Rhododendron kiyosumense. Lineage (NCBI taxonomy): Eukaryota > Viridiplantae > Streptophyta > Magnoliopsida > Ericales > Ericaceae > Rhododendron > Rhododendron kiyosumense. The sequence goes on along the minus strand of BPLS01000286.1, from coordinate 1,535,350 downwards.
ATTCATAAGTAGTTTTTTTTCTTGCAAATGGGAAAGACAAAAAACTTGCTACATAAATGCAAGCGTCTTGACCTAGAGCTATAGCTCAAGCTATCATAAGTGCACACATCGGTGTCAAGTTGTTAAGTTTTAGATTCATGTCGATCGAAAGACGTTGATCTAGCACCGTAGTAATTTACCTCTACTAATATACTAACATCCTATTGTACGTCTTGAAAAAAATTGCTAGGGGCAATAAGATGCATTACATTAGATAAACTAGCAAGTTAAATGCATATATATATATATATATATATATATATTGCCAATGATTGTGTACGCCTTCTCTTTCTAAAAAGAAGTTAATACCCGCAATGTGGATATGCATACATATACCTCATCTAATAACTTCAAACTGCCAAGCAGAACTAAAATAAAAATAATAAAAAATCGGGATTAGTACGAATCGGGAGACCTTGCTCGGTGTTGACCCCATCTGAGCTGTTCATGCTCGGCAATGGACAACTTAATTAGATTTCATTTGACGGAACAAATCTTAGTCATCCAACCGAGATAAAATCTGAGTCATTCATCGTCAAGCATGGACGGCTTGAATTGGGTCAACACGCATGCTGCATGCTCCCCAAGTTCCTGTAGGACTCTAAATCAAATAAATTTGTAGTTCCTGAAATCAATATTTTTGGAAGATGGACCCTAAAGTTGAAAATTACCTTTAGGAATCTACTTTCGACTCTAAACTTGGGTAGTGTGTGTATATATATATATACAATCCAATCTTTATTTTCGATCAACACGCATGCAATACAATCTTTTTTTTTTTTTTTGACATGTCAAAAAAATTTACACTATCGATCATAAGCCCAACTCAACCAACAAACAAATGTTATCAATTTTCGATCTCTCCACGGAGAAATTAAAGTTATGACCTCGATCATTATACCTAAGTGTCATTTTGCATTTGTCTTATATATACTAGTGTATATATCTTAAAATTAGGAGAATGAATTGGAATTTGGAAGAGATGGTTGTGCATGGTGGTAATGTGGTCGTTGTCAGTCAAAACTAGCAGCCACCTAGCCGTTGGGGGAAATAACACTCGTACTCATTCATATTTGGCATCATGCACACTCAGTCACGGATCGATCGATGTGTTTGAGGAAAATTGCAGTACGCACTAAAAACCAAAAACTGTTAAATTTGTCTTTATTTTATGGATCGATTCCATTTTAATTTGCAGATCATTTATTTATTACAAACACAGATCATGTGTGACAAAGCTGCAGTAGTACGTACTGAGTTACACATAACATAACATAACATAACAGGGAATATTGGAATATGCTCTTCTATGTACAGACAATATCGTCGACTATGTATGTATGTATGGGAGTTGGGGGATCGAGCTGCTGTCCCTAAAAGGGACAGCAGCCTGCTGTCTCGGCCAATGGGGCCGTGCTCCGATCTCGCTCCAATGATCGGAAACGTTCACTTCGTAGAACTTGTCAAGTTTAACAACTATGTAAAAAATCAACTCGATCAGATATCATTAAATACCTAATATAAACCTTTTAGTCTTGAAAAGAATAGATCCGAAACACTGGATCAAATCTACTAGAACCCCTTATTGGCAAGTTATATGTGTTCCAATCAGGTATTTAATGATATCCAATCAATCTAACTTTTTGCATACTTGTTCAACTCAACGAACTCTACAAAGTGAACTTTTTCAATCATCAGAGCAAGACCGGAGCGGGGCTCCCTTGGCCGGGATAGCAGCTCCCCCCAGTCCGTATGTATGTATGTATGTATCTTCATGTTACATGCATACACTAAATACATACGGGTATCGGTTGCTCATATATGTGTAAACGTAAATTTCATCAAATGAGTGAGTATTATGCAAGGATTTGAGGAGTAAAATTAAGAAGGGATGATGCTATGGTGTCTCCGGTCATTTTGGGGGCACCGTAATTTTTGGCATAACTTTACCATTAGGAGTATAACTAAAATCAATTACAAGCATAACAGAGCCCAAACAAGGCATAACCAAAAAATATCCAAAAAACTAACCAAGGCGTAACTAAACCCAACCAAGGCATAATAAATAAGTTATGCTTTGCTATGGTTTTGGTTATGCCTTGCTATGGTTCTGTTATACTTGTAATGAATTTTGATTATACTCATAATGGTTTTGTTATGTCAAAAGTTACGGTGTCCCCAAAATGACAGGGGACACCGAAGTCATTCCCTTGAGAAGGAATTACCTCTTCATTTTGAGTAACAGCCATTCATTCTAAAATGTTTTTGAAAATTAATTTTGACACTCCAGTTATAGCCATACTGGCACTCCACTTTGTGTCTTGATCATGTAAGAAAACAAAACTAAAAGTGGAGTGCCATTGATTAAAAGTGAAGTGCCAAAATCACATCCACTTGAATTAACAAGAGAGAACAAATAGGCAACAAAGTTTATGAGGCTATCGTTAGATTAATTTTGTGGATCAAATAATCTAGATTCATTTCCTACGGCAACTGTTTGAGATGGGTGGACCCCAAGGAGATCTTATGCTAGCTAATGAAAAGATACGAAACAATAATGTTGCAAGATATAATAAGAACCTTCAATGCCACAGATATTATTTAAATTAATTATGTGCAAACTAAATAGCAAAATTAACATGTATAAAAGCAAGAAAACATTAAATGCTATGTTAAATTATTGAAATTAATTTCCATTTTAGGAGGATGAGAAATCTTACCCTCCACCTTCAGTGTAGATTCAGAAGACCCAAAATGTGATTGTCAAATCCCAATTTAAGGGAAGAGAGAGGAGGAGAGCGCTGTGTAGATTGAATGGAGAGAGAGAGAGAGAGAGAGAGAGAGAGAGAGAGAGAGAGAGAG
>BPLS01000286.1:1505013-1521505 GCA_019656275.1 Rhododendron kiyosumense | reverse complement strand
ACAAGGATACATAGGCAGCCTTACTCTGAGGCCCGATCACACTCAATTGAAATAAAAATCCAGGTTGAGAGAATTCAAAGCGTTGAATCGAGAAAGAGGGAAACATTCTGCAACTCATTTTACTATAATAACTACTTCTAATATATAATGCTGAGCATGATTTTAAAAAAAAACAGAAACAAAAGTGCAATGTGATGAAAGCAGGTCCACAATTTATTCCACGATCAGGGAGGTAGGATTGAGTCAGTTTCCTTGAGCCCCAGCTCTCATAGCAATGTCCCTCCTAAGCCACTTTCCGATAGCTCCCGTGCACTGCCATCGACGGGTAAGGATGCGCGTTGGTCACCTCACGAGCCCTCCAAAATCGCTGATGGTTGCTAAGAACAGGGAAGCGAAAGAGAGGCAGGACAACATCAATCATAACCTCTGCAGGGGCCTCATATCTAAAGCCGAGCTGACGCTGGATTCGGTATGGGATATAGAAAGTGAAAAACTTTAAACCAGCAAGGATGACCCACTGGGGGCCTATGAAGTGCACTATCATAGGCAGATGGTCTAGGCACGAGTACCTCCAAGAAATAGTCTCAGCCCTCAGACCCTCAAAAAAGTTAACCCACTTGGAAACTCGTCTATCCGCAAAATCAAAACATCGCAGGGACAGTAATTTAGCCTCATACGCCCAATTACCAGGAGGGATGGTCAGCACATTCACCTTATCACAGAGCGAATCTACAAAAAGAGAGAAAAATAAGTAAGAAACCATAGGAAGCCAAACCGAGCGTTAAGGTAAAATGAGAACGTGAGAAAAACTCGAAAAAGGAGAGCTGAGTGAGAAACCAACCTGTAGGAGGAGAGGACTACCCTTGAAAGTCTCAATCTCTCTAGAGAAACCTTTGTCCAAACCCATCAATGTCTCAGCCAAAACCATGGGAATCACATCTTTTTGAGCCTCAATTTGAATAGCAATGTTGACCAGTGCCGAGCTAGCATGACCGGATGAGGGTACCAAAAGGTAGGCTGCAAGCAGGCACATGCAAAGGGTGGTCATACGCCGAGTTTGGTAGGTCATGTTCGCAAGATCGCCAGGAGGAGAAAACAACTCGATAAATCGCATTGTGTTAAGACGACGATTGCTAACTAAGTAGCGGGCAGCACCGCTACTCAATCCAAGGATCTCGTCCAAGACCTTATGGATGCTCTCACGCACAAGAGGGATAATGATTTCACTCGAGCCGAAACCACCGAGGTACGTATGGAACTCCTCCACGGTAGGGCAAAGTTCTTGCTTGCCAAATCGAAATACATGAACCTCGGGATCCCAAAGACTCACGGTTGCCCTCAAGAGCGCGGGGCGATGACGGATGTTGCGAAGGTACCTCATGGAATAGAGACCGTGAGCCCGAAAGTTGAGCCAATCGACACCCTCCATTGAAACCAACCATGGGTGGAGTGAACCGATAAGTGAAAGGGCCATTGGGGAGGAAGGCAGAGCTTTAGAAGAATGAGAGTTGAATGGGATAGCAAGAATTTGAAGTTGAAGGCTAGAATTTATAAGAGTGGAGGAAACAACTTCAACTTTCAAAGAGCCTTGGGTGTCAAAAGTGCAAATTTTCTATGAGTCTTGCATAGGAAAAGACTTGGTCATAGCCTAAAAGTACAATGCAAACATGCATTGGCTCTGAAACGCCTTTGCATAGGTCAAAATTCAACTGTTGTGCAATCTGTCTTGGGAAACAGCAAAATGGAGACTGTCAGGAAAATAATCACGCGCGGCATAATGGGGTAACGCGCGGTATACTAAAACCAGGAAATCACCACGGTGTAGCATTAATACCCCGTGGAACCTTGCGTCATAACGCACGGCATTTTGAAGAAACGCATGACATACTATGTCTGCATTTCTGCAGTTTTTGACAGCAAATGTATGGAATGGATTTGAGGCATTTTGGGGCATCACAAACTACCAAAACACACTTTGACAAGTACAGGAGACTTCAGGGATGTTTCACTTTGGGTCAACTCTCAAAATTCAAAGTCATAATATAAAAAGTCGATAAAATCCCATTCTTAAGCCAGGTCAAGATGTCAAAACACATTTCGGGTTGCTTCAAGTCGTTTCGTCAAGTCTCACAGGTCACAATGGCCAAAAGTGACTTGGTCCAAGTTTCGGTCCGAGTCCCACGTCAAAATTTGAGGTTGTCACCTTTAAAAGTCAACTTTTTCCTAGGTTTTCGAATGTATTTCTCGCATAAGGTCAAACTTTCATATCAAGCTTTGAGGGTTGCCATTGTCATATGTAATCGTGTTCAAAGCCCATGGCAAGGCATTTGTGTAAATTCTTGAACATAATGCCAATTCCCCAAAGTTCGTTCAATTACTCCTTTGATTTCTATTCTTTTGTTAATATATTTTCCATTGTAAACCACGTACCAAACTCATTCTTGTGATCATTGGTTAGTTGTACATTCCGGTAAGTGTCTCAGTTACTCAATTTTCTCTGAACAGCAACAATAAAAAAAAATTGAATGACAAACACTCCGTTTGGTTTAACATTTTGAGAGTTACTTTTAACTCTCGACATAGTTTTCAATAAATCTTTCTCTCTACCTTTCTTCACTCATTACCACTCCAACTCTCAAAAATAACTTTCTAAAATGTAAACCAAACAAAGCAAAAGACATGAATGAAAGAACATTCTCTGTGCATTTATGTAAACCCAAAGGCATCCATGAGTCAAAGTACATAATGTAGGGGGATGAAAACAATTAGCGTTCTGAACTACGCTAATTGGGGCGGCTTCACGTGCCTCTACACCGGAACCCTAGTTCTTCGTCGGAACCCTAATCTGCAAAATAGACAAAGGGTGAGCGCACCTTTGCCTCTCGTGGCAAAGGCCCTCCGATGCTTAAGTTAGTATCACGTACCGGTCTAAACCCTAATTATCAGTAGGAAAGCAATAAGAGATGGCCAAATATTGCGTACCTTTTACCTCCAGGTCTACCTCGTATTTATAGATTCACGGATGCTTGCTGTCCAAGCATCCCTGTTGCCCTAGGATTCCTATCTCGTATAGGAAACCTAGTATCTTATGGATTCTCGTTCCCTTATCAGTACAATAGCTTAATCATTATGGGACTCTTTCCTATAATTATCCGAACACCCCACTCACGTTGGGTCTCTTGCCTCGATCCTATATACTCGGGATCTTATCCTTTTATGGAATATTACCATTCTGGAACATTCTTGCCACGTCACGACTTACGGCAACGTTTTCCACTGTTCGGCTTCCTCTTTGCCGAATAGTCCTCCTGGACCAATGACTTCACATGCAACTGGTCCACGTTGTTATATCTGGTCAAATGACTTCACATGTCTTTTGACCTTAGCAGCCGAACAGACTGTCTGGACCAATGACTTCACATGTCACTGGTCCATATCGCCGCTCATCGTACTGCCCGGCAATAAACTTATCGTGCCTGCCACGTGTCCCTAATACATCACGTGTTCGGCGACTTATCTTAGCTGTTCGGGAATACCTCCCTACAATTGCTCCCCAGCCTTACCCGTTTGCCACTGTTCGGGGGCAATGGGTGGGGCTTTTTCAGAAGCAACAGCTCTGGACCATATTCGTCCAGCCCCGGGCAGTCATCATGCTTAATGCCCTTCGATATTCTTGGCGGCTGCGTTATTATACCGTCTCGGGTTAATAAGTCCACGTGGCGTATCTCGTACGCCTTGCATTTAATTTTGAACTGACGTTTTTTAAACGTCGTTAGCGTAATCTCCGTTTTCCGTTACTTTATCCTGTAACGGCGTGGAGAGAGACGTTTCGTCTCCGTCTCCAGCCCTTAAACCTCTGAAAAGGGTTTCATTTGGTTTTAACAAATTCAAACCCTTCTGTCGTCTCTTTCTGCTCAAGCGACTCGAAACGCCATTGCCGCCGCCTGCGAACTCAGACACCGCCGTAGTTCATTTCTTAAGCTTCTCCGCCGCCGCTCGTCGTAAGCTTTTCTCTCTGACTCATTCGCTCCCAGGGATTTATTCGCATCCCTGTTAGATTTTAATCGTTTCGTAGTCCTCTTTCCATATTTCAAATGGCGAATGAGGATAATAGCGGCCCTAAACCAGGAAAGTTTAGGAAACTGTGCGAAACCCCGTCAGCCATGGCGGCTTTCAGGACGAAATACGACATTCCAGACAACGTAGGGCTTGAACTCGCCCCATTAGATGCAGACAGGGACGGGGGCACCTGGGATAGGATGTGTATCCCTATCGTAGCCATTGTTGAGGGAGGAGTTAGATTTCCCCTCCACCCCCTACTTCGTCAGGTTCTGAATTGGTATCGCCTCACCCCTATGCAGGTTTCTACAAACGTTTTTAGGCTAGTGATGGGGATTATAGCTTTGAATAGGATCTTAGGAACCCAACTGGGGATTTGGGACATCCAATGGTGGTATAGCATTGTGCTAAACCGCGAATACAACACCTTTTACTTCAAGGTCAGGAGGGCAGACAAACGGCTCGTGCTAAATCTGCCTGACTCCGCTCGTGACTACGAGATTGATTTCCTCTACATTACGGGAGCATTCGAACCAGTAGGGGAAGATGGCCAAGTGATAGGGCTCCATTGCCCGCACATATGGGGCTACCCACGTATGCTCTTAATTCTGTTTTCGTAGTGCTTTATTTGCTGCTCTCTCGTAGCTTTTCCATACTCATATATTTCGTCTCCATACTTAAATCTTGCAGCTGACAACGCCAACAGACGCCCCAGACGTGTTCCGAGTCATATCCGAACAGAGGATATTAATCGGATCCTGAACTACACAAGGGAGCCTGGTACCCGAACAGCAGGTAGGGGTCGAAACCCAGAGGTGCTGCTAGGATATACTCCCGCATACAGAGGGGTGATTGACAGGAGACTTGCCCATCCAAGCACCAGTGTTGCCTCAACCTCAGCACCACCTCAAACGCAGAGCTCAGGACTGCAGGCAGAAGTCACCCTTGCCGGACAGGCTGGTGAAGTCGTCATTCCTGAGGGCGTTCCCACAACCCGGGTGGTGCTCAGGAGGTCCAGACGAAGGCAGGGTATAACCGAGCAGGCAGCCGAACAACTCGTCACCTTTGGTGCTACAAGCCAGTCGGCTTCTTCGGGCTACTCTCCATCTCCCCCTGAATCAGGTACAATGGCTCGCGAACCCCTCAACCTCAGCTCCCTCCTGTCTGTCTCAACGCGGGGACGTGGTGCTGCTAGCAGAGTGGCATCCACAGGTGCTGCACCCCCACGCTCCCGTCGTACTAGAGGGGGGGCATCTTCATTAAGACACGAACGGGACAGTTCTCTGGAAGCTGAGGATGCTCGGCGAGACAAACGCCAAAGGACTGAGGACCCGTCCTCAGACGACGTGCCAGCTGAAGCAGATGTCAGCCAGCCCCAATCGCCTCCTCTCCAAGTGCTTCCCCAAACGTGGGCTCCCGCGCTTATCAGAGTCGATCGCCCCGTTCACGTCGGGGATAGTGCCAGCTCTTCAGAGACGGCACTGGCTCTGGCACAGGCACTATCTCTGCCTGTGGACATGCAAAAAGAAGCCACCTCGCCAGCAGATAGGCTGGTGTCCACTGGTCTCGTCAGTGGGATTAAGGTACGCAAAATGTCCTTCACAGCAAAAGACTTTAATTGGAACATTGGAACTTTTCCTAACAAACATCTGGTGTTTGAACAGTGTATTCAAAAGATGCTGACTCTGGGGCAGAAGTTCCAAGCTGCTGAGGCTGAAAGAGTCAAGCTGCTAAATGATAACACAAGGCTGCTCCGAACAGTCACCAGGCTCGAGCGAGAGAGAGACAATGCCAAGGCAGATTATGCAGAGGCCAAGGGCAGCCTAGAGACTGCTGAGGATAACCTCAAGCAAGCCTTGGCTGAGATCGACAATACCAAAAAGGCAGCCTTCGATGCTGGGTATGAAAAGGGCTTTGATGCTACTACTGCGAGCTACGTCGAGCAAATGCCGGGCATCCAAGACCAGATCTGGGTGGCAAGCTGGGAGGCCTGTTTGACCAAGGCTGGCATTCCGGACGACTCTCCGCTATGGGTTGAGAATGATCTCCCCAGCGGCCGTGCAGCAGCAGCCGAGGAACAAGGCAATGCCCCTGCTGACGACGTAGACCAGCAAATCGATGAGTTTGCTGAAGCCGACGAAGAAGCCCAAGTGGAGCCACAGGGTCCAGGGGCCGAACAGCTATCAGCTCGGGAGGCAGTCAGTGAGCCTAACGTCGAGGAGGGAGGTGATGCCACCGCGGACGTTGTGGTAGATGTGATCCCCAAAATCCAGAACCTGGATTAAGGTGAGACCAATTCCCCTGAACAACGATGCAGGTCCTGCGAGACCGTAGTTTATTCCAGCCCTGTGAGGCACATGACTTTATTATCTTTTTTTTTTTTGTTTTTGTTGATGTTGATACAAGTATCTGGCCCTTCGGGGCATAACTTTACTTCAACGTTTGTTCGGCCCTTCGTGGCCGTAATGTCGGGTATCTCGTACCTCCGTGTGTTTTTGACTATTGTGATCTTTTAGCCTTAATGCAAGTATCTCGTTCTGATTCGTAGGTTCGTATTTTAGCCATAACAGAACCAAGTCTTTCGTACTTGATTTCTTGCATGTTCATGTATGCAAGTCTCGAATGTTTGTATCAGAACCCGAACAGCCACGTGTGTTCTATATACATCCCAAGTGTTTTCATACTTGGGGTAAGTTTCTCATACTTAGGGTAAGTTTCTCATACTTAGGGTAAGTTTCTCATACTTATGCCTCACAGAATCAAGTATTTCGTACTTGATTAGTATGCAAGCCTTAGATTTAAGTATATTCATACTTATTTCATAAGTATTTCGTACTTAAGGTATCTCATACCAGATTTTGATCAAAATCCTTTTGAATTCGAATCGAGTTTAATTACAACAGTTAACTGTAAGTTTCTCGGACTTATAGTATCTTATACTACTCAGCACAATCATTTATTCGAATGATTGTACCCGAACAGCTGCGTGTGTTTTATATGCATCCCAAGTTTTTTTCATACTTGGGATAAGTTTCTCATACTTAAGCGTTTGTTCGTACGCGATTCTCGAGCTATCAAGCATAGATATATTCGTATATGGCGTTCATGCCGATCCCATGCTCCCCAATATGAATAAGGAAAAGAAAATCAGTATTCATATTTCATATCTAAAAAACCAAATATCTCAAAAAAGCTAAATATGTACTATGAGGAAAGGGTGTCTTTATTCATAGACTGAACTTAAGGGGGCGTTATTCGTACCCCTTACAACTAGAACATAGTAAGAAACACAAGAGAATTTTATTCGTAATTCCCACACAATCACGTAGTGCAATAAAACTAAATTCTTCTAAACAAAGAATTTTCTCAGATTATGAACGTTCCATGGCCTCGGAATTGGGATGCCGTCCAAATCAGCCAATCTGTAGGCCCCAATGCCTACAATCTCTGTAACCCGATACGGGCCCTCCCAGTTGGCACCTAGCTTGCCTTCGTTGGCTACCTTGATGTTGCCGAGCACCTTCCGTAGTACAAGGTCCCCAACACCAAATTCTCGTGGGTGAACATGCTTATTGTAGCTCTTCATCAGCTGTTCCTGGTACGAGGCCAGGTGGACTAGGGCCCTTTCTCTCCTCTCCTCGGCGAGGTCAAGCTCAATTTCAAGGGCTCTGTCATTGCCCCCACTTTCAACCAACACAGTTCTGTTGGTTGGAAGTCCAACTTCTAGAGGTATAACTGCCTCCGTACCGTATGCCAACGAATAGGGGGTCTCTCCCGTAGACCTCCTCGGTGTTGTCCTATGAGCCCATAAAACAAGGGGCAATTCATCGGGCCATTTCCCTTTGGCCTTATCCAACCTCTTCTTGATCCCATCGAGAATGGTTTTGTTAGACGCTTCTGCCTGCCCATTACTTTGAGGGTAGGCTGGAGTTGAATAGTAATTTCGAATTCCATACTGGGCACAGAACGCCTTGAATTTCTTTTGAAATTGGGAGCCGTTATCTGTGATCAAAGAATAAGGAACCCCAAATCGAGTAATAATACTCTTCCACACGAACCTCTCAACCATGGGTTCGGTGATTTTGGCCAATGGTTCAGCCTCAATCCATTTGGTGAAATAATCCGTTGCAACTAAAAGGAATTTTCGGTTCCCAGTTGCTTTGTGCAATGGACCCACGATGTCCATTCCCCATTGAGCAAACGGCCAAGGGCTTGTCAAAGGCACCAAATCCTCCGCAGGCGTTCGAATCATAGGTGAGAATTTCTGACATTTCTCACAAATTTTAACATACATCTTTGCATCCTCCTGCATATGTGGCCACCAGTAGCCTTGGGTAATTGCTCGGTGGGCAATGGATCTTCCCCCAGCATGACTTCCACATGTTCCTTCATGTATTTCATGAAGAAATTTATGAACCATCTCGGGGTGCACGCACAACAGATATGGGCCTGTGAAGGACTTTCTGTAGAGCTTCCCTTCTGGGGATAGCCAAAACCTTGCAGACTTGGTTTTGACCTTATGCGCCTCCTTCTTGTCTGCGGGGAGTATTTCATCTCGTAAAAACTCCACGATTGGGTCCATCCAACTTGGACCCTGGTTCACTTCCAAAACTAACTCCACACTTCTACCGATGCTCGGCTCATTCAGATACTCAACTGCAACTCTTCGCTTGAGCTCAGTTGGGACTGCTGCAGCCAGCCATGCCAATGAATCGGCATGTGCATTCTGTCCGGAGCTTATTTGTTCAATGTGGACCCTCTCGAAGGTGTCAAGCAAATCTTTGGCAGCTTCCATGTATGCCGCCATTTTTTCATTCCGGGCCTGATACTCGCCGGACAGCTGATTTACCACAAGCTGCGAGTCACAATGCACCCTAACTCTTTTTGCCTTCAGAGTCTTCGCACTTCTTAACCCAGCTAGGAGTGCCTCGTATTCCGCCACGTTATTCGACGCGCTGAATCCCAGCCGAACAGACAGTTCGATCATAATTCCTCCAGGAGGAAAAAGAACAACACCAATTCCTGAACCAGTGTTACAGGATGATCCATCAACGAATAAATTCCATTCCGTGCCATCCTATTCGGCTGAGACCTTGTCCCTCGTGGACAATGTTCTACTTTCCTGTCCTTTTTTCGTAGGAGGCAGGGGAGCTACTGTGGGAGAAAACTCCGCCACAAAATCAGCCAGCACTTGGCCTTTGATTGCTGCTCGTGGTTGATAATCAATATCATACTGACTCAACTCGACGGACCACGTCGAGATTCTTCCAGAAAAATCTGCCTTTCGTAGCAGTGACTTCAGTGGAAACTCAGTGTACACCACAACCCTATGACTCTGGAAGTAGTGTGGCAGCTTTCTCGTTGCTGTCCTAAGTGCCAGGACAAGTTTTTCTAGAGGCAGATATCTCGTTTCTGCATCTAGCAATGTCTTGCTAACATAGTAAATCGGGATTTGCTCAACTCCCAAATCCCTTAACAGGACTGCACTTACAGCATGCTCAGAAACAGCTAGGTATAAAATTAAGGACTCACCTGGCTGTGGGGTTGACAGAAGTGGTGGCTCAACCAGATACTTCTTCAGGTCCTGGAAAGCTTGCTCACATTCTGCTCCCCATTCGAATCCTTCCCTTTTTTTAAACAACTGAAAGAAGGGCCTACACTTGTCGCTTGATCTGCTGATAAATCTATTGAGGGCTGCAGCCATCCCAGTTAGTCTTTGAACCTCCTTCGTGGTTTTGGGACTTTGCAACTTCTGCAAGGCCGCAATCTGGTCTGGATTAGCCTCAATTCCCCTCATAGTCACCAAGTGCCCTAGGAATTTTCCAGAACCAACCCCAAACGCACATTTCGAGGCGTTGAGTTTCAATCTGTATTTCCTCAAGATCTCAAAGACTTCTCTTAAGTCTGTGATATGCCCTCGCTTGTCTCGGCTTTTCACCACCATATCGTCTATGTAAACCTCCATAGTTTTCCCGAGCAGCTCCCTAAACATGAGAGTTGCAAGCCTTTGGTACGTCGCCCCTGCATTTCTCAGCCCAAACGGCATGACACTATAGCAGTACAAACCCCGTGGGGTGATGAAAGACGTCTTCTCCTGATCGGGCCCATACATAGCATTTTGATGGTATCCTCGATACGCATCAAGAAAACTCATTCGCTCGTAGCCAGCTGTTGCGTCAACCAACTGGTCTATCCTTGGGAGGGGAAAACTATCTTTGGGGCAAGCCTTGTTCAAGTCTGTGAAGTCCACGCAGACACGCCACTTTCCGTTCTTCTTCTTCATGACTACGGTGTTGGATAGCCACTCAGGGTAGTGAACCTCGCGTATCGCTTTTGCCTCAAGCAACCGATTAACCTCTTCGACAACAGCATCCACGTGCTATACGGCAGCCCTACGCTTCTTCTGAATAACTGGTTTATGCTGAGGGTCAACATTCAGATGGTGACAGATTATGTCAGCATCTACACCAGGCATCTCTTCTGGTACCTATGCAAACACATCAACATATTCCTTCAGAAACCGTATTGATTCGATCTTTTCCTCTGCAGGTAGTGATTCCCCAATCAAAAAATATCTTTCAGGATCAGCCTCGTTGATCTGAATCTTCTCCAAACCCTCGATCACCTTATCAGCCGGGCTTCTTCCGACATCCTCGATAGTCGGTTGATCTGGCACTTCCAGTGTATGAACATGATGGGCCTTTGGGGCCTTCTTAATGATGGAGATCAAACACTGTTGGGCCGCTTTTTGGTTACCCCTGATTGATTCGATCCCATTGGATCCTGGGAATTTCACCATCTGGTGGTAAGTCGAGGAGACTGCCCTCATCTTGTGTAACCAAGTTCTTCCTATAATCGCGTTATAAGAGGAGGGGACGTCTACCACCAGGAAATCCGTCCTTAAAACAACTGAACCTGCCCGAATAGGGAGGGTCACCTTTCCAAGGGGCCACACAGCCCCTGCACCAAACCCAATCAATGGTGTCGTGGACTGTTCCAAATCTGTCTGGGCCAGTCCAAGCTTCTTGAACGCATCGTAGTACATCACCTCTGTACAACTTCCTGAATCCACTAGGATCCTTTCAATGTCATACTCCCCAACTCGTAGGGTTATGACCAGAGCATCGTTATGAGGTATCTGGACCTCTCCCAAATCATCATCCGTGAAGGCTATGCTCTCACTGCATACATCACTCTCTCGCCCTCTTTTATTGCCCAATCGCATCACGTGCTGATCGTGCTTAAATTGCCTTTGCAACAGTCTAACCTCATTTCTCGTATAAGGTGCAGCCAACCCATGTATCATATGGATTACTCCCTTAGGATTCTGCTCGTAATCCAATTCCATGGCCTTCTCCTTTTCCTTGGGATCCTCCTGGATAAATTCCTTGAGATAGCCCCGAGAGACCAAATCATTGAGGTGTTTCTTGTACATCTCGCAATCCTCAGTCATGTGGCCCCAAGCCTTGTGGTAGCTGCAGTGCTGATTCGTAGCACGTCTAGCGTCTTTATCTCCGCCAAGGCTCGGAGGCCACTTGAAATATGGCTGATTCTTTATTCGATAAAGAATCCTGTAAATTGGCTCCTTCCAAACAGTATTGATAGAAAAGAAGGACTTGGGGTCAGGGGCTTGCTTTTCCTTATACGGATCCTTCTTAGCTTGCCCGTACTCCTTGCGCTCCTTGTATGTTTTGGGCTCAGGCTTGTCCGCCTTCTTTGCTGGCGTCTTGGGCTCTTCGGCAGCAACCCTGCCGTCTTCGCGGAGTATGTCATCTTCCATTCGTGCGTGCTGCTCTATTCGCTCCATCAGTTTCGCCAACGTAGCTACCGGATGTTTATTCAATGAGCGGCGCAGTTCTCCCCGAACAGGCAAACCAGTTTTGAAGGTTGCTATGGCGTACTCTTCACTGCAACTTTCAATCTCGTTGAAAGTCTCCCAGTACTTCTTTGCATAATCTCTGATCGGCTCACTTTCCGCCTGTTTCATAGTGGATAGACTCTCAAAAGTCTTTGGGGCCTTCCTGCTTGTCAAGAACCGAGCAGTGAATTCTTCGGCCAACTGCCTCCATCCTCTTATGGATCGCGGTGCTAGTTTATGAAACCAGCTTAGGGCCACCTTGCCAAGACTCGATGGGAACATTTTGCACAGAATGGCATCATCACCATCGTGCATGAACATGGCCTGTTGGTAATGCTGTATGTGAGACACAGGGTCCGTGTTTGTCTCGTAAAGCACGAACGCTCTGTGCTTCACTCTGCTCGGCAACCTAGCCTCCTGCAGCCTCCTTGCAAACGGGGAGGCTGCGATGTTACTCAGGGCCTTACGCGCCGCTTCTCGTGCGGACACTGTCCCTTCTTCTTTTTCAACCGTCTTGTGAGCCGTGGCTTTGGCCCAATCAGCATCAGGTCTCTCGTACCTGTCACGGTGATGCTTCCTCGTCTTTTCTTCAGATGAGGAACTTCGCTCTCTGCTCCTTCTTCTTCGTGAAGAAGCCCTTCGCCTTTCTGGCGCACGGTCTCTACTTCTGCTTCTCCTTCTCCGTGGGGAAGCTTCACACCGTCTCGTGGTGGGACTGTTGCTCCTGCCCCTTCTTTCTCGTGAACGGGGTTGTTTATGGACTAGTAAAGCCCTCTTGTCTTCTCTAGAACTCCTTCGCGAAAGTCCGGAGTCTTCCGGGTGATCTCGTACCCGCTGTAGCTCTCGTATCTCGTACTCTCGTCTCTTAATCAAACGAGCGTACTCCTCGATTTCTTTCCTTTTTATGTCGAGGATATCTTCACTGTTATGGACACTTTTTGAACGGTCCACCGATGCCTCTCTTCGGTAGGATTTGCTCCTTCTCGTGGAGCCAGTAGCTGCTTTGTCCTCTCTTCCAGCGGGCTTTCTCGGAGCTCCTGGTGGAGATTTATCCCCTCCACCTGTTAACTGGTTCTTTGGATCGAACGGCGTGGTTGGATCTTCTTCCATCATGGTTATATTTTCACGAACTTGTTCGTTTCCCACAGACGGCGCCAATTGTAGGGGGATGAAAACAATTAGCGTTCTGAACTACGCTAATTGGGGCGGCTTCACGTGCCTCTACACCGGAACCCTAGTTCTTCGTCGGAACCCTAATCTGCAAAATAGACAAAGGGTGAGCGCACCTTTGCCTCTCGTGGCAAAGGCCCTCCGATGCTTAAGTTAGTATCACGTACCGGTCTAAACCCTAATTATCAGTAGGAAAGCAATAAGAGATGGCCAAATATTGCGTACCTTTTACCTCCAGGTCTACTTCGTATTTATAGATTTACGGATGCTTGCTGTCCAAGCATCCCTGTTGCCCTAGGATTCCTATCTCGTATAGGAAACCTAGTATCTTATGGATTCTCGTTCCCTTATCAGTACAATAGCTTAATCATTATGGGACTCTTTCCCATAATTATCCGAACACCCCACTCACGTTGGGTCTCTTGCCTCGATCCTATATACTCGGGATCTTATCCTTTTATGGAATATTACCATTCTGGAACATTCTTGCCACGTCACGACTTACGGCAACGTTTTCCACTGTTCGGCTTCCTCTTTGCCGAACAGTCCTCCTGGACCAATGACTTCACATGCAACTGGTCCACGTTGTTATATCTGGTCAAATGACTTCACATGTCTTTTGACCTTAGCAGCCGAACAGACTGTCTGGACCAATGACTTCACATGTCACTGGTCCATATCGCCGCTCATCGTACTGCCCGGCAATAAACTTATCGTGCCTGCCACGTGTCCCTAATACATCACGTGTTCGGCAACTTATCTTAGCTGTTCGGGAATACCTCCCTACACATAACAAAACAAGGCTTGCAAGCCTGATGCGCAAAATCCTATCTACCGAGGGTAAAAAGCACCCCACAAAAAGGAAGTACATAGGCTCCACCAAAAGACAAAAAGCAAAAAGAGAAAACTAAGTCCTCATCCTCATCTCTATCCTCACCCTCCTCCTCGTCCTCCTCAGAGACCTCTTCCTCCGCCTCAGAGCTGGCAACCTCCTAAGTATGAGTGACCTTGGGTGCGGTACTTCCAGAAGTATCCTCTAGGTCAATGTCCGTAGGCTCCTCGGTCTCGTCAGAAACAGCGATAGGCTCTTCTTTAGTACCACCAGAATGTCGCTGTCTCTTCGATGGCCTTTCCTCCCGAAAGCCAGCAGAAGAAGCCTTGAGCATAGGCATGCGAAGGGACTTCCGGCGAAGCCCTCGTGAAGCCCCTCCTATAGCTTGCCAAAGCATAACATTCATATAGCATTTGCATTATAATCTCGAATAAAGGAGATAAGAGTAAAAGTAAGCAGCCAAGATTCAATGGTTTACCATCGTCCCTCAAGCGCGAGTCAGTACCGGTGGGGAATGGCCCATGGCATATTGCCGCACAAGTTGCTCCAAGCCCATCATGGACGCCGCCATCTCCCTAGCATACTCCGGAGTCACCTGCGCAATGAAAGGGATAATTAGAATGTGCGGCAATGATAGCAAATTCACGAATAAAAACATGTCATACCTGAATAAGAAACTTCGGAGGCTCGACCGCAGGACATGGAACCTCTACTAGGCCAGGGACTCCCTGAGCTGTCACTGTAATAACTCTGAATTTCATTGAATAAAAGGTTATTTTTATTATTCGAGATATTAATTTTAATTGCTTGAATTACGTTAATTCTTGTATTTTGTCAAAATTGCACTTTGGCCCCTCAAGTTTCATTTCTTGCACTTTAGTCCTACTTAGCAAGCCTAGTTAGCATCTAACCATCCGGTTAGAGTAACTAAACCGAAAAGTTACCTAGTCTTGGCAAAATGACCGTTTTACCCCTCATCGGAACTTTTGACCCTTTTGAACCCTAGACTTTAAATTTTAATATTCATTTTCTTTTAATCAAATTGGTTTATTTCTTTGTCCATTGGACAATGATAGTTAGGGAAACTATTATCCATTGGGTAATAAAATCCCATTTGTTTATATTAAAAAGTATACTTACTTTATTGTACCTTTTAATTATTTTATTATTTTAAGTGGCCTAATAACTATTATCCATTGGATAATAGATGTTAGGGGAAGTTTTGTCCATTGGACAATAGAGCAAATCTTTCAAAGTACTATTGGATCATTTAATTAATCATTTTCTTTAATCACATGGGAAAGTACTATTATTTTAATCAAAAGTGCATAGTTACTAAAGTACCCCTTTTATTATTTTTTTATTGGGATTTTCAACCACCTTTGTATATATATATATGTGTGTGTATATATATTTGTACCTAGTTGTATATTATATTGCCTAAAGTACCCTAGGTTGATTTATGAGTTGGTAAGTGAATCCTAGGCATTAAGTCTACTTTGGATTTTAAAGTACCAAGATAATACTTGTTTATTTTATTTCTTTCCATTGTATGACATATATATGCATATATATATATATGTGTGTACCTTGCAAGAGAGAGAGAGAGAGAAAGAGAGAGAGGGAGAGGCCGAGAGAGAGAGGAAGGAGGGAGGAGATTTGATGGAAATCTTGGCCTTGATTTTTGGTTGTACTTCAAATCCTTGGGATTTATTTTCTTCCAAATCAAATCCTAACCCTAGTGTACTTCTTTGAACACCTTGCAACTTCTCAACCCTTTGATCATGTACCATTCCCATCTCAACCATCCATTTAATTCAAGAATCTCACGAAGGTACACCATAGCATGCAAACCTAGGATTTTCCATTGATCTTTCCATAAAAGTTGGATTTGATTTGATTTAAAAATTGGGGAATTGAGAGAGAGAGAGGGCCGGCCATCTTGGGGGAGGAGGCACCCTTTGCCTATAAATAGAGGGCCATTCTTCACTTGAAAATCACACCTCAAAGCAATTAGCTCCTCCTTCTCTCTAGAATTCCAAGTTTCTTTGTTCTAAGTTCAAAACTCTCTTTGTTCTTGTGAGTTCTTGAGCGAAACCACCAAACCACTTCCAAAACCACCCAACGATCTTAAAAGTAGTGTAGTAGTAGCTAGGAAGTTGTTTATAGGAAAAGTATTCCAAAACTTTTCCTTTCGAAGTAATCGGAGGGCCGTTACGCTGCCGAAATTCAACTGACGTCCAAACCACCGCCTAGGAGAACGGTAGTGATCCTTACTTAGTTTTCAATTGCTTACTTTATTTTTGTAAAATAGTTGAAATCTTACTATGTGAATCTCTACTTACTTTCTTAAAGTTGAAAGGTTACTTTGATCGTTGTTTGAAAAGTAAAAATGCATGATTATGTTGATTATGGTGTTCAAGCATGCTACGTGACTTAGATGTTCTTATTATACTATTTCGAAGATGGAATGAATGCATGTTATATGAAAAAGTCCCACACGCGGAGTCTCGCATGCAAACGTGACACGAAAACCAAGAAGATAGAAATATGGCACCTAGGGTGTGTATAAC
>BPLS01000286.1:1473887-1502013 GCA_019656275.1 Rhododendron kiyosumense | reverse complement strand
TGTAATAAATTTCTTTCATTAACGTACCTAAAATTAGGGGCGTTACAGTCACCACGTCCACAGTCCAGGAAAGTGTAGGCAACCTGGCCCCACTTTGGCCCACGCCCTCACCGCGGCCTCCACCTCTTCTCCCCTCATCTCCTCTTCTTCCTCTACCACCTCTACCACCCCGTGCCTGCTGCGTCACCTCCCAAGCAGCATGGATCCTAAAGCCCCTCATCAAGTTCTGAGACTTGTACTCAGCATAGTCAACACATGCCTGAAAGAGCGACTCTAGCTCCGGGTCAGGTCGTATGAACCACTCAATCTCCTCTCGAGTGTACTGACTCGTCCTTTGCACCAAAGGAGGGAGTGGTTTAGGGACTCAAAAAGCGTCCAGCGTCAATGACTGACGTGATACCTGGTCACCCAGATACCACTGTCAACCATAAGGGGACTCGAGAAGCACTCTCCCCTTAGCTATCTCCTTACTCCGCGTAATATATGGGATCTCGAAACGGTCCCAAATTTGCCAAAGGACCTGCCATCAAGAATGAGTGATATTAGCATAATTTTCAAACTAAAGGGGGGGGGGGGGGATGAAATCTAAGAAACGGATGTGAAGGTGTGTTGATACCTAATCCGAACGTAACTCGTCCAGGAAGAGACATAAAGCATTCAGATTGCCCTTTCCCTTCTTCACTCCCCGATACTCCTTCGACCAGCGCAAGGCTCAAGGGAGTATCACGTCATCAGGGCACGGAGTCTTGGGAAGGTACATGCCTAGTACCTCATACGTCCAAAGCTGCAAGCCAAGGCATCGAAAGTTAGTACAAGATATATATTGAATAGTGAATGAAAGGAAAGCTAACTATCCAAAAGAAAAGAATTGAGATATACCTCCCAGACTCGCCAGTAGCCACCAAGGCTTTTCCTCACTCCTCGGGAAAGACACCCCATGAACGTGTAGCACGTCCCCAAAGCCACGCCACCCCAGTCAAAGCGGGCTATTTCCCCGATGTTTCGCAAGGCAGGCAGGAAAGACAAGTGTACTCGGTTGTGCCTGTTGGGAAACATGGACGCACCAAGCATGTACATTAGAAAGCATCGGGCCATCTGTTCCTCCTGGACTCTCCCCACCGAAGGCTCTGTCCAAAACTCCAAAAGCTGGGCATACTGAGCATCCTTATTCTCCGTCTTCAGCACATACCCCAGGAGAAGCCTCTGAAACTCTGCATCCCTCCCTGTCATAGCATCGAAGGGAATAGGGTCCCCTTCGACCCTCAAACCCGAGATCGCTGCAAAGTCCAGTGGTGTCACCGTCATCTCATCTCATCGAAAGAGAAATGGAACATGTTCGTCGTGTTCCACCACCTTTCGGCAAGCGCCCTCACCACTTGGCAATCATTGCTCGCTCTCATAAGAATGCTGATAAATTCTCCGAAGCCTGCCTGCCTCACTATCTCTCTCACCGCCTCGGGGAGCCTCTCCCAAAACTTCGGTACGCCTGCCGCGCCGCCATAGCACGAGATCGGGATTGCCTGTTGCAATGAATTGGAAATACTTAGTAAACAGTCACAAAATTCAAGGCAGGCGCAACATTTAAAGCAAGGAAATGAAAGCATGGTATGTCAAAATTTGAAATGTGAGTATTCAAAATGTACTGCGTCTCGGCGTAAAGAAAGGTGCTGCTGTGGGTCCCTCAAGATCAAGGCCTCGTCGTAAGAAGGCCTCTCCGGCCTATAAGCATCCAAAAGAGAGGGCACCACCACGCGTTGAAAGAGCATGTAGGATGCCGCAATGTAAGCACCTCGCCCCTTTAGGGCCTCCGCTGCCTCATCCACAACACTCCTCCGAGGGACTACATCACCTCCAGCCTCCTCCTCAGCTTGTGGCTCCCCAGTAGCTCCAACCTCGAGCTCGGCTCGAAGCTCTGTCTCACAGGACTCCAGTAAAGCCTCCGCCAACCCAGGCACTCCCCGTAAAGTCTCTACCAAGTCCTCCAGGGACGCCACTTCTAGGTAGTCACCCAAGCCTATGTGGCGCAACGACCTTGCACCTGCACCGCTACCAACAAACATGGCCGACGTCTCCCGCTCCTCCACTGGCTCCTCCGCGACAAAAGGGTTCTTCCCCAAGTTCGTCCGAGGCTCTCTCACGGGAGAGGCCTCCGTGTCCTCCACTGTCCTATCTGAACCACCACTGTGGGCCCCTGTGACCCTCTCTTCCAAACCACCATCGGTCCCCGATTGGCCCGCTACCACATTTTCACCCCTTGGCCCCATTGCACCTAGGCCCTCTGCGCCTTGGCCATCGCCGGCCACCCCTCCATTACCATTACCGTCGCTGCACACCACGGCAGCCGAGGCCGTTGCCTCCTCGACCAAGGCTGCCGAAACCAAGACCTCTGCAATCTCTGCAACATCCCCGATCGCCGTCCTAGCTTCTCACTTATTTTTTTTCTTTTTTTCGCTCAAGCTTTATCTGACTTCTTACCTGTCTTTTAACTCATGCAGCTGTGGTTGTCAGACAAATTGAGTCTACTGCACCCACCGGTAGCGGGCTAGAATCTGTTCCCGAAACGAATCCATCAGAGGGAGATGAGATATCCTGACTTGGAGGTAAAAGGCTGGTACGAGTTCATGCAAGAGATGCAGCCTGAAAAAATTGCTTGGAGGTGCCCTTGGCTGGACCTCCCAGACATGGCCATCCATTCTGACGGCTTCGATAGGATGGTTATCGCGGGGCTAACCAGCTTCACGTTTTACATTCCCGGTCGCATTCTTCGCCAACTGGGCGCTCTGCTAGAAAACACCCATATCAGCACCGGGGGCTTCCATCTTCCCAATTTCAATGCTCAGACGCTGAACGGCTACCAGAGGTGCTGGGGCCTGTGGATTCTCCAGGCAGAGATTCCAGATTTTAACCCTCGACTGAGAAATCACTGCAAACAGTGGCTAAGAGCAGATGTGCACGCAAGAGCAAATATTGGCTGACTCCAAACCACTTTGCTGTACTTAGAATAAGCTGTGAGCCGTTAGGCTTCTCAAGCATTTTGTTCTGTTTTTCATGCTTTACTGTTTTTAAGGCTTTTATGCTCAGCTTGTATATTAGACGTAGTAATTTTGCAAAATAAAGTCGAAAGATGAAGGGTTTCCCCTTTTTGAATCCTCCAATGCAGCTTCAGCTCGCCTTTTTTGAACTTTGAACTATCTCGGCCTTGGTACCCCAAAATGTCAAACCGTGGATCAACTTGATAGGATATGATCGGGTCTTAAAGAGAGACTGCCTACGTATCCCTTTGTAGGGAATCAAGTCAGAACGTAGTTCAGGCAAAGGTTCGCTCGTGTATTTTACCTCTCCTTTTACGCTCTAACTTTTGCCTAGAACCGCCTTAACAGGTTTTCGGTCTAGCGAGCTTTTGATTTTGCCTAGACCGCCTCCTTAGGTTTTCGGTCTAGCTGGCTGCTCTAACTTTTGCTTCGAATCGCCCACCCTTGTGGTTTTCAATCCAACGAGCATCTCTCAGGGATAGTAACGCTTAAGCTGATCCAAGTTGACCAAGGTACTAAATTCATTGCCGTCGAGGTCGATGAGCCTAGCAGCACCCCTATATAGAATGGTCTTGATGATGTACGGCCCAGAACGCTTCGGCCGAAATTTCCCACGGGGATCGAACACTGGAGCCCGGATCTCCTTTGTAACCATGTCTCATTCGACCAAACCTCTAGACTTCACTTTCTTGTTAAACGCACGGGCAATTCGACGCTGATACCCTTGAACATGATACAATGCACGGAGCATTCTCTTATCAAACAACATAAGCTCGACAAATCTCCCACTCAGCCATTCAGCTTCCTCGAAACCACTTTCAGCCATGATCCTCAGAGACGGGATCTCAAGCTCAATGGGGAGAACTGCTTCCATTCCATAAACCAAGGAGAAAGGAGTTGCGCCTGTGGAGGTGCGGATTGACGTACGGTACCCCAAAAGTGCCAGAGGTAACAGCTCGTGCCAATCCCTTGTAGACTCAGCGGTCTTCTTGATGATCATCTCGACGTACTTATTTGCAGCTTCAACTGCTCCATTTGTCTGTGCCCGATAGGTCGTGGAGTGATGGATCTTGATCTTAAATTCCTCGAAGAGTTCCGGGACCCTGCCTTTGAAATGACTTCCATTATCCGACACGAAAGCTTGGGGGACACCGTACCGATAGATGATGTTCTTTCAAATGAATTGCGCGACTTGAACTGTTGTCAAAGTCCTGTAAGATTCGGCCTCAACCGACTTGGTGAAGTAGTCAATGGCTACCAATATAAACTTGTGGTCGTTTGAAGCAGAGGGTCTGATCATCCCGATGACATCGATTCCCCATACCGAGAAAGGCCAGGTCGAGGTCATGCCATACAGTTCGGATGGAGGGACATGTTGCAAGTTTGTGTGTATCTGACACTTGTAGCAGCGGCGCACATAGTCAATACATTGCGACTCCATTATAGACCAATAATAACCCTGCCTGAGGATTTTCCTTGCGAGCATGACGCCGCTCATGTGAGGACCGCAGACTCCTTCGTGAATCTCCTCCATTATCCTTGTTGCCTCTGCACCGTTCACGCATAGCTTATGCATCCCACAGTGAGACCTTCAGTATAACTTCCCTTCACAGATGATGTACTGAGCAGCCAGCCGTTGCAAAGTGATTTGATCCTTCCTAGTAGCCCCAGCGGGAAACTCTCCGTGCTCCACAAAATTCCAGATATCATGGTACCAGGGCAGGCCATCATCGACATCATCGATGGCATTAACGTATTCATAAGCGGGCAGGTCCCTCTGTTCGATCACAATTGGCCGCATCTTGACCCTTATCGGAAGTTCAATCATCGGAGCCAAAGTCGCCAAAGCATCGGTGAACTGATTCCTCAAGCGGGGAACATGGGTGAAAGTCACCCTATTGAAACGAGGAATCAGTTCTTCCAAGTCTTGGTGATAAGGCTTCAGCTTTTCCTCACGAACCCTCCAATCTCCATCAACCTGGGAAACTACCAAATTCGAATCTCCGATAACCTCGAGCTTCTCGACTCCTAGTGCAATTGGGGCTTCCATCCCAATGATGCAGGCCTCATACTCAGCTTGATTGTTAGTGACATCGAAGTTTAGCTTAAAAGCGAGCGGAATATGAGCACCAGTGGGCATAATCAGCAACACCCCAATTCCGAACCCCTTCTGGTTGGCAGCCCCATCAAAGTAAAGCGTCCATATTTCCTAGGCCACGGTCAGCACATCTTCGTCTGGGATAGTGAAATCCATATCCTCTGGCCCTTCAACCGGGTGATCGGCCAAGAATTCCGCCACAGCACGGCCCTTCACTGATTTCCTTGTAACATGCTGGAGATCGAACTTAGCCAGCAGAAGCAACCAACGCGCTAGCTTATGGGTGATCGCTGGCTTCTCAAACAGATACTTGATAGGATCCATCCGAGAAATCAATTTCATCGAATAGGCTAGCATGTAGTGTCTAAGCTTTTTGGTAGCCCAAACTAGCGCCCAACATGTCTTTTCTAAAGAAGTGTATCGCTCCTCGCTTCTCGACATCTTTTTGCTCAGATAGTAGATGGCTCTTTCAGCTTTGTTCTCCCCTTCCTGCGTTAGTAAGCAACCCATAGCTGTCGGAGTTACAGATAAGTACAGAATCAATGGTCAACCCGGCGTTGGCGGCATCAGCACTAGAGGATTCTGCAAATACTTTTGAATAGACTTGAAAGCAGCCTAGCACTTTTCTGTCCACTCTAACGGGACATCCTCCTTGAGCAATCGGAACAACGGCTCACAAGTCAGAGCCAGCTTAGCGATGAACCTACTGATAAATTGCACCTTTCCCAGGAAACTCCGAACTCCCTTCTCAGACTGCGGAGGCTCCATTTCGAGAATCGCTTTGATTTTGGACGGATCTAACTCGATTCCTCTCTTGGTAATCAGAAATCCCAACATCTTGCCGGCTGTGACCCCAAATGTGCACTTCTACGGATTGAGATGCACATTATACTTACGAAGCCTCTCGAGAAACTGTCTGAATGAAGGAATATAGTCATCCTCCTCCTTGGCATTCACGATCATGTCATCAACATACACCTCAATCGTCTTGTGAATAAAATCATGAAGAAAGGTGGTCTGTGCCCTTTGGAAAGTGTAGCTAGCATTCTTCAAACCAAACGGCATCTTGATATAGTAGTAAGTCCCCCATTCAGTAACGAACGTCGTCTTTTCTTGGTCCTCGGGAGCCATGAAGATCTGATTGTACCCTGCGAATCCATCAACAAATGAGAGCAAAGCATGCCCCGCCGTGTTGTCCACAAGCACATCGATGTGAGGCAAGGGAAAACTGTCTTTGGGGCTTGCTTTGTTCAAGTCCCTGAAGTCGACACAGACTCAGATTTTTCTGTCCTTCTTAGGCACGGGCACGATGTTAACAACCCATTTGGGATATTCAGCTACCCTTAGAAACCCTGCATCAATCTGCTTGGTGACTTCCTCCTTGATCTTCTGAACCCAGTCCGGCCTCATTCTGCGGAGCTTCTGTTTGACAGGAACAGCCCCTAGCAGTAATGGAATTTGGTGCTGGACTATTTTGGGGTCGATACCGGGCATGTCTGCGTGAGGCCAGGCGAAGATTTCAGCGTAATCCTTGAGAGCTTCGATTGTGCCAACGTGGTTTGCCGGGGACAAAGTGGAACCGATTTGCATCATACGGGGGTCACTCTCATCTTTCAAATTTATTGAAATTATTTCGTCTTTTAGAGGCTGAGCATGCCTTTCATCTTCCCTTTCGATGAGGGAAAGCAACTCAGCCGGGATGTTCCCGTCAAAGTCGATTCCTTCATCATCGGGGTCGACACAGTTTATGTAAAAGTCAGCAAAGTAGTCAGAAGCAGGATCATGCATTTCATAAAACCCAGAAGGGTTGCCAAGTACAGTCGACTCGAACTCAAAGTAAAAGCTATGACATGGAGGGCCGAGAGGCACAAACTCCGACTCTGAACTAGACTTAGACTTGACAGACTCTATGTCAGATTCAGATACATCGTCAATGCATGTTAAACGGGGAGTAAAAATGCAGTTATTAATACTGCCCTTCGCTTTGACGATGAGAGAGGTTGGATTGTTGAGAAAGTCTGGAGCATCGGGCCCAAGCATCAGCATTTCGGCCTCGTCTTCCTTGCCAACCAAACCCATTTGGGAGAACAGCACCTCTAAACTCCTTTGATCGAAAGCTCCCAACCAGTCAGCTTTTTCCTTGATCGCGACTAGCTGCCTCCTGAATTCTTTCGCTGCCAGCTCTTCCTCTGCTATATCCTCCTCGTCGTCAGACCAGGTGTCTGCAGCGAAGATCTCAAAGCCCGATAGCCAGGTCCCGGTCACTGGGTCCCAAAACGGTTCAGCCTGCCCCAGATAAGTGATGCCTCCTCCTTTGCGGATGAAATAGCTATCGGGGTTACCATAAAGGGTTCGAGGTTTTCCCGTATCTTTCCCTCGTTTGGCCTTTTTGGTAGGGGGAGTGTATCCCAGGCCAAAGCGGCCTTCGATAAAGGGAAAGACAGGGAACTCAGCGACGCCCTGCTGGTTGATCCCGAGCCGTAAGCCAAGCATGAACGACATCTTTCTCATGATTTCGAGAGCAACTGAGCTGATGATAAAGTTGTCATCCATGGCAATGGCTAGGACTGAGCCGGAGGTGTCAAAAGTGAATCCCCCAAAGTTTGAGTCTTCTTCTCCGTGCATAATCCCCAGAACAGGTGTCCCATCATCCTTGAGCGGGCGGATCCCAGAGTCTCCACAAATGGTTAAAGTCCCAGTAGGAAGCCCCAGCATGACCTTCTGGTGGAGAGTCGACGGCATGGCCATGATGTCTAATCTATGCAGCCAAGGCCTTCCAGCAGCAAGTTGAAAGAGGCGGGGATATCGACCACGTGGAATTCCACATCCATCTCAAAGCCCTCAGCATCGAGCTTAAGCATTAGAGTTCCTTCCACCACACGACGCGTGTTGTCATAAGCCTTAACTACTAAGTTAGAAGGCGTCAAGTCGGCCTTAGTGAGCCCCAGACGGTAAGCAACCCTCATCGGACAGACATTAATTGCAGACCCATTGTCAATTAGCACGATCGGCACTCAGTGCCCCTTGCATTTGATAGTGATGTGCAACGGGCGATTATGAGCAGTCCCGTCGACGGGCAGATCCCTTTCAGTGAAAGTGACTGAATGCTTAGAGAGCAATGGTAAAACTAGGGCGATCATGGCCTCGGGGGTGATGTCGGTTGGCACAATGAGACGGGCTAGCGCTGCAGATAGCCTTTCTCGATGCTCCTTTGACAATAATATCAAACCCCAGACAGAGACAGCGGCAGGGATCCTCTCAAGCTGTTTTTGAATAGCATCCTCTTCTGGCACTCAGCTAGGAACGGCCGGCGTGTTCTTTTGAGCAGAAGGAACAATGGGCCTTTGACCACTACTAGGATGGATGAGCTCCCACCTGAGAGATTGGGCGGTTGGAAGACTCGGCCGCTCCTAGTAACATTGGCAACCTCCCACCAAGGCGATGTGTCCTCGAAGTCCCAGAAATCGGCGGGCACTTCCTCTAGCTTGCGCTTCCCCTTGTCGATTGAGGCAACCTGACCCGGAGCCGTAACCCATTCCAAATCAGTCATGACTAGTCCTTCCCAAAAAGCCAGATCCTGAGCGACAGCCTCCTCGAAAGGTGCTCTCGGGTTGGTGACGAACGGTACATCCAAGAAACCTCCATCCACCAAAGCAGTGTTGACAGTCCAGACTTCATCCCCAACATTCATGTCGACCACTTTGTCATTCTCCCAAAAGTCAGCCGGGAGAGGGTTCTTGTTTAGATCGATGATCTTATCCACCTCCCACATGTCATCAGGCGGTTCATTGAGAACCATGATCGAACAGTCGTCACTTGGAGCTACTAATGGACGCGGCTGTTCCAAAGGGACAATGTTGACGGTCGGATCAGCCCCAAGGTCATACTTATGAACAGCATCCGAGAGCGCGTCGATTAGAGGCAGGAAAGCTCCCAACCGGCGAGGCTCACCAGAAATGCCTTCCTTTTCGACATAGAACTGCTCGTCTATATCCTCATTGGTGCCGACTTCACCTATGCTGAGGTCCTGAAGCTTGACTGGTTGTGCAACATCGGGTTCTGCACCCCACATATATTCTTTGTCCTCTTCTTCGGGCATGACCGGCTCTAGTTGGTAAAAGAGCATTAATAGTGACAGGCCATTTAGCGGATTGGCTCGTGCTGCAATCCACTCCTCCTCCCATTGGTTTAGCTGCTCTTGATCAACAACCGGATTCTGAGGGAAACCCAAGTGATATCGCTCATCCCAGTCGTGGGCAAGCTCTTCCCATTCTCTCGCCCTGTCTTCCAGGTCCCATCCGACAGCTAACATATTGACACTAGTGTAACGCCCCCCAATTTTTGGGTACGTTAAATAAACATTTTATTATAAAAATGAAGCGAGTCCAGCTCGTTATTACATTATAACTCTCGTAAGAGCTTTTGAAACACAAAATAGGATAACAAAAGGGAACTAGGGTTCCTAACTACGGCTCCTCTTGCTTCTTCATCCTAGCCAGCTCCTCGGCTCCGAATGCCTCCAAGGTGTACAGCTTACCCTGTTCATCTACAAAGTCTGACACATTATACCAGCGTCGCCACCAATATAATATGTCAGGGTCACCAAAAAGGCAACACCGTGAGCTACAACGCTCAATAGGAAATTCTTACCCACCAATCCTTACAACTAACAAACACATATTCAAATTCGTTAATCATCTATCGTTGGTGTCCAAGGTTTCAGAGTTTCTCCTACGCGACTCATCGTAGACCATGTCTCCATTTTC
This sequence comes from Rhododendron kiyosumense, assembly GCA_019656275.1. NCBI lineage: Eukaryota > Viridiplantae > Streptophyta > Magnoliopsida > Ericales > Ericaceae > Rhododendron > Rhododendron kiyosumense. The sequence goes on along the minus strand of BPLS01000286.1, from coordinate 1,492,117 downwards.
CACTTACAAAATAATCTTTCAAAATGTTTTGACATTGGCTCTGTACCGCGGATAACCAAGCCACACACCCAACCTCGGTTCCGTCATTCCGGGTTCCCGAGTATCCTCACAATGGTTCCGCCGCACCGGGTTCCCATTGGCACACATTGCATTGGCTCCTCTCCGCGGATAACCAAGCCATACCTCACCATGGTTCCGCTGCTCCAGTTTCCCATGGGAACGCACAATGGTTCCGCCGCTCCGGGTTCCCATTGGCACACACCCTCACAATGGTTCCGCTGCTCCGGTTTCCCATTGGAACACACACTACTCACGTAACACCCTTGAAATGGTCATTACGTAGTTTCAAAAATATTTCCATCCTCGGAAAACACAACTTTCTTGTTAATCACACCCTAGGTGCCATGTTTCTACTTTCTCGATTCTCGTATCTCGTTACATGCTAAGACTCCGTGGTAGGACAAAAGTAAACATCATTCATCGTAATCCAACAAGATCATCCAACTCTATATTTAACATGCTCAAATCAACGCTTAAAGTATAACGCCACAAGTAATACAAGCAATTCATCTTAAAGATCAAAATATAAATACTTGATATGGAAAGTAAATAAAGACAACTTACTTTGAAAATGGAAGATAACGAGATCTTACATATACATAGGGATAGGGTGAGAGTATCCTACCTTGATCCGAAACTAGTCGGGGCCGAATAAGCAAGTTGGAAAAATTCTACGGGTGGTGAATCTGGACCGAACTTCGGACGGCAGTAACTCGGTCAATCTTTGGCCGAATACGATCGTTCTTGGGTCGAAATCGAAGTTCTTGAAGTGCTCTACAACTTCCGTGAAGGAAGTTAATTCTAAAAACTATCCTAAGCAGGAGAAAACGGAGGATTTCCGAAGGGACAGTAGGCTGCCCAGAAACTGGAATCCGAGATTTCTAGAGGGAAGGACGAGCAAATGCTTTGAGGTGTGAGTTCAAGCTTGGAATGGCTTCCTATTTATAGGCAAATCCTTGGCTCTCTCTCTCCTCCCTCAATGGCCGGGCCCCCCTCTCTCTCTCTAAGTCTCATTTGACACTTGGCATGAATCTTGGAAGATCAAAGGCAAATCCCTAGGCTTGCATGGCTAGGATTTGATCTTGGGAGATTTGGTTGGCAAGAAAGATAATTTGTACAAGATATTGTGTTAAACAAATCAAGGAAGTACATTGGAGGTTAATGGTGGGTTAGTTACTTAGCTAGGAAGAAAGATATACCAAGGATTTTAAGTACAAGGGAGATCAACCAAGGTACAACCAATCTCCTTCCTTCCTCTTTCCTTTCTCTCTCTCCCTCTCTCTCCCTTTCGGCCTCTCTCTCCTCTCTCTCTCTTCGGCCTCTCTCGCCTCTCTTTCTCCCTCTCTTGCTCAAGTACACACACACACACACACACACACACACACACACACACACACACATATATATATATATATATATACAACCATGTGTAAGAAAACAATTAAAGTAAAGGTACTTTTGTACAAAAGATCAAAAGTAGACTTAAGGGCTAAGATTTGCCCAATAACAAAATAAATTGGCACATGCTACTTAAGGCAATATTTAAGTCTCCCATGTACTAGTATAATATATACACATGCAAGAATACAAGTAAAATATAGTACTTTTGGTACTTTGAGATCAAAAGATTTAAGGGCAAGATTTTCCCATTAAACTAATCAATAGGCACATGTGTACAATGCTAATTAAACAATCATCCTAGTACTAATATATTAGATACACATGTACCAAATAATCTAGGAAGATTAAAACCCTTAGATAAAATAAGTAAAAGGGTACTAATGAAATCTTAGGATTTTTAAAGGCTAAGTACTTTCCAATTAAAATAATGGGTACTTGACACATGGGGTTTAAAAGAAAATATTAAATTAATCAACCCATGTACTTTGGTGAAAGAACAACCTATTACCCATTGGGTAATAACTACCCTAACTTTTATTATCCAATGGATAATAGTTGCTAGGGAGATTAAATATTAAAATAATCCAAAAAGGTATTTTAAAGTAATCAAAAAGTTACTTTTTTGTAAAAACTAGTACTTTAACCAAGTAGACAATTAATATAAACAATTGGGGTTTCTATTATCCAATGGATAATAGTTTCCCTAACATTTATTGTCCAATGTACAAAGATTAAAACCAAAATAATTAGGAGAAAAAGAATAATCAATTTTTTTGACTAGGGTTCAAAAGGTTCACGAGGGGCCTTTACGGTCATTTTGCGGTTAGATAAAAGTAACTAGGTGGCTTCCTAGTTCGATTACTCCAACCGGATGGTCAAAAGCTAGTTAGGCTTGCTAAGTAGGCTAAAGCGCAAAGAAATCAAATTTGAAGGGCAAAAACGTAATTTTGACAAACCACAAGGAAATTAAGGAAATTAAAATAAAATTCAAATATTTAACGAAATTTTCAACGACCAAAAATCAGGGTCGTTACAACTAAAGTCCTCCGGGAAAGTCACGACAAGTTTGGGGGAGTAGGTTGAGGTTATATGGTCAGTGGGGTTGAATATAATGGAGCTAGGTTGTATGATAGTGGAGGCAAGGGTTATTTGGTTGACTTGAGGGTGGCTGCCGTGCTGCGGCATGGAGTTGGTAATCACATTAGGCTTAGGAGGGGTTGGAAGGGTTCCATTGTCCACCAAGTCTTATATCGCATGACGGAGGCGATAGCAAGAATCGGTGTAATGACCGGGCATCTGGTGATAGGCGCAGAAGGCGCTCGGGTTATGGCTAGGGGATGGATTTTGGGGCAATGGAGTCGGATCCAACGGCCTGAGGTGACCGGATTTGATCAACCTTTCTAGCACTTGAGACAACGAAGCTTCAAACTTGGTGAAGTTTCGAGGTTGGTTGCGGTTTCGGGGTTTTGGAGGGGCTTGAACCTAGTTGATATCAGCAATGTGGCTGGATTCCTGAGTTGTGGTATTACTGGCAGATGTGGCATTGGCATAGCTGTTATTGCCAAACAAAGCAGTGCTTCTCCTCGTGTAGGCACGAGTCTTAGCCTTGGATCCCGAGGTGGAGGAAGGAGTGTCACTTCGCGGCAGAACCCCAGTTTGGAGAGCTTCTTCAATAGCAAGGACGGATTCGAAGAAGGTATCAAAATTGGCCCCTTGAACTAGTACTAGATTCTTAGCGAAATCGGGTTGCAGATTGCAGGAGATGATGCGGATCTGATCCTTCTCACTCGGCCGATCGGTCATGATGGCAGCCTTGGCCCTCCAACGTTTGATGGAGTCTGCGAAAGACTCCTTTGCATTCATCTTAGTTGACTCCAACTCTCGGGTGGTCATTTTGAGCTGGGCATTGTAGCTGTACTGGGCATTGAAAGCCGCGCCAATGTCTTCCCACGTCCTGCGCTTGGAGATGTCAAGAGATAGGAACCACTGAAAAGCGGGTCCAGCCAAAGTCTGAGGGAACAACTGAGCCATTGCTTCCTCTTCAACCCCATGCAGCTTCATCGCACCGTGATAAACTAACAGATGAGTTTTTGGGTCGCCCGTCCCATCGAACTTCGCAAAGTCTGGCATTTTGAACCTTTCGGGAAGCCTTGCATTTGGAAAAGGGCAGAGACGATCCATGTCCAATCCTCCAGCGCTGATCCTTTCGGACTTAGAAACCGTTTCCTCTAGTTTGGCCATCTTGGTGATTAGAGCAGCCATTTCGGGATTCACAACAGGTTGCTCGGCCGCAATGTCCTCCCTGGCTGGGATTTCACGCTCTTGCCTTTCTCCCTCTATCCTGCCGACTGGGAGCCTTTCGTTGATGAGAGCCTGCAGATTGGCCATGGCAGTATCGGCTTGGTCAGCCCTTTGCTGCATGATAGCCAAGTTGTGCTGGAGATCGGCTAAAACTGTAGCAAGATTCGGTGGTGGAACGTCTGCCATGTCCAAGGCTTCTGTCTTGACCAACTTTGGAGTCACGGGTGGGGATGGAGAGGATGGAGAGGATGGAGGAGATTCGTGCGGAGTAGTCGGTGGTGAGTCCTCCCTTGACAGAGTGCAGAGCTGGGCTTCCGTTGTGACGAACAGAAAGTCAATCCCCCAAACAGTCCCTCAAACAGACCCGACAGACATTCCCAAGCAAGTTTGGCCCTTGATTTCGAAGCTCCTCATGATTCAACTAGACAGCAAAATATAAGAGCTCAATGACAGCCTGCAACAGTTTATTTGAAAGAAGAATAGAAAGGAAGGAAGAATGAGCATGCCAACATTGTCGGTGTCCTCCTAGACTCTAACACTATAGGGAGACCAACTCATGCTTTTTAGACGCTGCCATAGAATCCTCGGATTTCTTTTCGATGGTATATCCTTATTTGGAATCGATTGACACTAAGAGATGTCAAAAATTGCCTAAGCCCTTGACTGCTCCTTTCTCGAAGTTTCAACCTTGGAGGTCGGAACAACTCGGTGTAGATGACGTGATACCATAACCGAAGTGGCGTAAGCAGCACTGTGCCGGAGCCTTGATGGTGTAAGTGATTAGCACTTTTAACCTGGATGGTGTAAGCATCACGACATTCTTTTCGTTGTTCCTAGTTTGCTGTTTGGAACTTTGATTTAAGTTTAGACAAGAGACTTAAACAGTCCTGATTTCCCAAAGTCTTGCTGACCCAAGGATTTTGAAAATTGAAAACGCGCAACATCGAGATGCACGACTCTTCATCGGTCCACGGTAGCGTCCTAACAGCCACGAGGCGGACTCGAGATACACCTAAAAAGTCGCCCTAGCATGCTCCTACGTAAAATGGAATGTATATGTATGTACAGGCATGCGATAAGGAAAGCAGTAACACATAGACAATTCATGGGGGTTAGATGCAAGTAATCCTACCCTGCAGGTTCCTGTTTTAGGTTGAAAGGTTCTAGTGCTTTGTACACATGTAGAAACTAGTTTTGGTTTTAAGGGGTTCCTCTGACTAGAGCCGCGGTATACCTCCCACTGTAATGCGTGTAGCAAAGCAATGGTCGAACGATATTACGACTCATCATCGTCCAAGGTTGTTGGGCGTTCGAGGACCCCGGGCTCCAGTAAACTGTGCCGGTTACCCAAAACACCTCAACGGGGCTAGCCAATATTGATGCAAATGGAGAATGCCAAAGAACAATTGAATGAGAGAGAAACGCAAGATTTTGGAAATGCCTTTTAAAGCTTGGCTCACTTTCATTAATCAATACTTGGAGAAAATTACACAAGTGAACAATAGTAAAAGCCCCAGTTCGAAATGGTCGGATGTTGAGATCCTGTTATGTTACCATTCTGTTCGACAGCAGCGCGAAGCGTACTGTTTCGACAAGCTTTTGAAAATTGTTCTTTTATGTATTAATCGCCAAATACTAACCAATGCAATTGTCCCCAGCAGAGTCGCCACTGTGGGCACACGCCCCAAAAATTCTCGATTTTGTTCTTAAGAATCGGGTGCGGCCCTCTTTGAAAAGCGCGGCGAAACGCTTTGATTCAGAGTCGCCACTCGGGTTTTAGCGGTAAGACACCCAAGGAACCGAACTCGAAAACGTTTGCTACGTTTATTGTATTTGAAAATTTTGTTTGTTTGATTTGAAGAGGCGTAGACTGGTCCGTCGTCACCTTCGATAGGGGAAGGGTTTTATGGCACCCCTCTTGCCCAATCCGGAGATCGGTCTCTACTCAGGCATTTTATAAAATATTTGCATTTTTCTCTCATTTGATCATTTTTTAGCCAGTTAGGGCGGGGGAACAGTTAACGAGGATTAAAACAGTAACAACTTGCAGTTTATGTGACAAAATGTTTATGAATGATGATTTGCTTGAATTAATAGAAGAACATAGATTGAGAACAAGCACTGAGAATAGTTTCAATGAGATGGTGTACGCTGTTTTTCAGGTGAGCAGGCAACACACTGGCATGCAGTGGCCGGGCCTCTGCACGCCGCTATGACCTGCGTACGCCACCCAAAAACTGGCGTACACTACCCTTTTTCATTCACAGTCTTTGCTTTCAACCCTCTGGGCTCTGGAATGGACCAGTGCACACCCAGGACAAATCACGCAGTTTATAAGGCAACCATATTTACAGATACAAATGTAAGAAATGCCTTAGAGCCAAGAAAATAGACAAGAAACCCCATAAACAGAGTGGGGGGGATATATAAGAGGCCAGGATTGAACTATGATGTAAGGGCCAGGCATTGAACCTTAGCCTACATGCCGTACGCCACTCTTGAGAGTCCATACGCCAGGTTTGCCTTTTGTCCGGTGTTTGGCTTTATATCATTTGGGCTCTGGAACATGACCAGAAGTAACCCAGGGGCCTTCTAAAGCAAGAAAGAAACAGTTATTGGAAATTACAGCTAACAACTTTAGGCTACAGAAAGCTATAAGACTGTTTTTTTAGCATGCTATGGAGGTGATTAACGTGAAATACAGACAGAGGACGGACAAACCCTGATCCCCACGCCAGTAGTGCACGTACCGCCATGGCTGGCGTACGACTTGTGTGTACTGGCGTGCGCCACGGTTTGCCTTGCATGATTGTTTTATTTTACCAGTCCAGGGCCAGGACTAGTATTGGTTACTAGCCTGGACCTTTCTGGTTCCCCTCAGGGGTTGAAAACAGAAGGCCACGCAAAGGTGGTATACCTTTGGTTGGAGGTAGATGGATGGTTTTAAGCTTTGAGGTTGAAGATGGCGGCTAGATGGTAACTGGCTGGTAGTGTGGGTGTGATGTGCTTCTCTACTTCTTGCTCCTTCAATGGAGGAGAGAGAACAAGAGGAAGAAGAGAGGAAGAGCTTAGACTTCTTAAATGTGGTTAACCCCTTGCAAATGAACGCAAGGGGGGCATCTATAGCACAAGGGTGGACTGAGATCAGTTGGGTTAGGGGTTTGGTTGAGTTAGAGGGAGGAGTCCCATGCATTAAATGCATGGGACTAAGTGATGGGTTGTGTAGGAGAGAGAGGGGGACGTCCTCTGTAGAAAGCAATGATCAGGGAGGCTGGGCACTGTACTGGGACGGTTACAAAGTCTCGAGCACGTGACAGAAAAGTGGTGATTTGACCGGCCTTGACCAAGCGTACGCAATTCATGGACCGGCGTGCGCCAGTCAAACTGAGTCAACGGTCGATGTCCGATACATGGCAGCTTCCTGGCGCACGCCAAGTCGAAGCTGGCGTATGCAAGTAGGGTTTTACTGGGGTTTATCTGGCTCTGGCTTTGAAGGGTTTGAAGGGATTTTAAATGGGTTTGAAGGGGATTGAAAGGGGAATATCCAAAGCTCAAAGCTCAAGACCTTCCATCGACCTCAGAGTGTTTTCAACCTTTTATCATCATTGGGGTAACAAAAGACCGTAAAACGCGTTGATCCGGATAGTCCAGAATAGGGTGTCTACACAGAATACCCCATAAACAGTGTGGGGACATGAAAAGAGGCCAAGACTAAGCTAAGATGCAAGGGCCAGCCATTGGAGCTTGGTGAGACAGCCGTACGCCACTCATAGGAAGTCGTATGCCAGTCTCACCCCTAATCCAGTGCTTGGCTTTGCATCATCTGGGCTCTGGAATATGACCAGAAGGACCCCAAAGGCCTTCTAGAACAAATAAGGAGCAAGTATTGAATGCTACAGTTAAACAGTTCTAAAGTACAAAAAGCAGAAGACTGGTTTTTAGCATGCAACAAAGTGATGAAAGTAAAATATAAGCAAGAAATAATGATCAACGATCCCCACGCCAGTGGTGCACGTACTACCATGACTGGCGTACAGCTTTAAACTATTGGCGTGCGCCATTGTTCACTGCGCTCGATCTTTACATTTTTCCAGTTTTAAGGCCAGGGTAGGTATTGATTACCAGCCTAGACCCTTCTGGTTCCCCTCAGGGGTCAAAACAGAAAGCCACTCAAAAGGTGGTATACCTTTGTTTTTGAGGTTTGAAGGTGGTTTTGAGCTTTGAGGTTGAAGATGGAGGTTGGATGGTGGCTGAGTGACAATGGAGAGTGTGGGAGTGGATTCCTCTTCTTTCTCTTTCAATGGAGGAGGAGAGAAAGCAAAAGAGAGGAGAGACAAGGGTTGGACTCTGTAATGTGGTTAACCTCTTCCAAATGAATGCAAGGGTTGTATTTATAGAGGGGGAGATGACTGAAAAGGGGGCAGTCAGCTGGGGTTAAGGTTGGGTTAGGTTAGGAGAGAGCCTCCCATGCATTAAATGCATGGGACTTGGCTTGATGGAAGGTGTATGAGAGATGGGGAACATCCTTGCAGGAAATAATCATCAGGGGGACTATCCACCGTACTAGGGAGCCGCAAAAGTCCCAAGTACGTGGTTGAATAGTGATGCTTTGACTGGCGTACGCCAAGACCTAACTTGCATGTGCCAGTGATAACTGAGTCAACAGTCGATGACCGACATGTGGCAGTTTACTGGCGCACGCCAGCACAGTACTGGCGTAAGCAAGTTTGGTTTTGCTAGGGCCATTTGGTTCTAGTTTGAAAGGTTGGAAAGGGCTTGAATGAGGTTCGGAACGCTCAAAGCTTAAACACACCATCGGCCTCTGAATTCATGACCTTAATCATCATTAGGGAAGTAAAAGACCGCAAAACAGCGTTATCTGGATGGTTCAGAATAGGGTGTCTACAGTAGTCCCCCTTTGACGACACTTGGAGTACCATTTGATTGGGCACAAGTAACGTTAAAGGTTATCTAGACACCCTCTTCAAGGCTATCCAGAACACACGAATTTTTAAAGAACCTGTTTGATTTAAACTTCGGACGGATAGATCGTCGCTTTGTTGGATCAGTCATAAAATGTGGACTCTCCCGAGGAATGATTCATTTTGCAAAAGCATCGACTCCGGTGGGGAAAGAAAAAAATGTAATTGGACGGGTGGACCGTCGTTGATTTGAAACTGGACGGGTGGACCGTCGATGATTTGAAATTGGACGGATAGATCGTTGCTGATTTGAAATTGGACGGATAGATCGTCGTTGATGGGGATCAAACAGTCATCGGTACAAAGAAACTCCAACATCCACGGGTAGGTCGTGTCAGGTAGGTTAAATTCCATCTGTTGGCAATCAGAGCCAATCTCCTTATCAAAGACCATCCGAGACAAAGCAATAAGGCTGCTGGAAGATGCATTTGAAGCAGGACTGAAGTAAAGGTATCTGTTCGGGGCAGGCTGAGGCAGACTCTCCTGGGGAACAGTTTGTTGCAGATGGATGGACCTATCGAATGATATTCTGATCGTAGCTGCTGAATTGAGCCGGACGATGTTCTGATTGCCGTTGATGAATTGAGCTGGACGCTGTTTTGATCATCGTTGATTTGGACAGAACTGGGGGATCATTCTTTAGGATGATCGTGCCATTTGTGGATTTAGACTGGACCAGTTGTCGGACCATCATTGATTTGAGACGATGGGTCATCATTGAGGATGACTCGTTGAACCATCGTTGATTCGGGACGGTGGGTCATCATTGAGGGATGACTCGTTAAACCATCGTTGATTTGAGATGGTGGGTCATCACTGAGGACGACTCGTTAAACCATCGTTGATTTGAGACGGTGGCTCATCGTTAAGGATGACTCATTGAACCCTCGTTGATTTAAGACGGTGGGTCATCACTGAAGGACGACTCGTTAAACCATCATTGATTTGAGACGGTGGGTCATCACTGAAGGACGACTCGTTGAACCATCGTTGATTTTTGATTTGAGACGATGGGTCATCACTGAAGGACGACTCATTGAACCATCGTTGATTTGGTTGAAAAAGGGTTTGAACTCTGTTGGGAAACAGGGATGGGCAGACCATTATTGAATGCCGAGGCAGATTTTCTCCTAGGGAATAATCAGTTGCGGATAAATCATTACCCTTGGGGATCGAACCTTCTTCGGCATAAAGAAAACTCCATCACGGGTAGGTCGTGTCAGGTAGGTTGAATTCCATCTGTTGGGAACCAGAGCTAATCTCCTTATCAAAGACCATCCGAGACAGAGCAATAAGACTGCTGGAAGCTGCACTCGCTGTAGATAGATGTGGATCAGGATAAACGGACGGTTGTTATAGACTATTTGGACGGGCGGACCGTCGTTGTGGGGATTTGATTGGATGGACGGACCGCCGTTGAGTTGGATGGTGGGTAATATTCTGAATGCCGTTGAAGGATGTAAGCAGACGATATGGCTGGTCGTCGTTGATTTGAATTGATTTGGAGGACGACATGGCTGGTCGTCATTGAATGTGTTGATTTGAAGGACGACATGGCTGGTCGTCGCTGATTTGAATTGATTTGGAGGATGACATGGCTGGTCGTCATTGAATGAATTCATTTGAAGGACGACATGGCTGATCGTCATTGACTTGGACAAGACCAAAGGATCATTCTTTGAAGAATGAACATGCCGTCGGTGAATTTGGATTTGAGTTGTACGAGTCATTGCTGCTTTGAATTGTATTCTGATCACCAAAATGTGCTCCAAGTGCTAGTGGAGTGGGACAGTAAGGCTTTGTGCTTGACATTTGCCATGGAGAAATGGTCAGAGAGAACGGCATGTGGCATCCCCCTTTACAATTGCACTATCCCAGAGCAACAGCTTCAGCTTTAGTTCCAGTAGTGACTAGATCCCAGGTATGAACCCCCAAGATCCAAATTACTTGCTGCTTTCGATGTTGGATAAGCATGCTTTGGTACTTGATAGACTTTTCCTGTTTTCAACAATTGATATACAATATGCAATGATATGCACAAATTGAAAATGCAGACGCAAGCGAAGGGCGGCTCCTAAAAGGACAACGACGCCTGAGGACTACCACTGAGTCTCCTTACTTTACTGTCTTCTGCTTTTGAGTTTTGGGCTTGCGTGCCAAGATAGAGGGGCATTGAGCGGACTGGTGTGCCTCAGTTGACATAGTAACGACATTGGGCCTATGCGCCCCTTCCTTGATGCTTAGGCGGATATGCCCTATAGATATGCTTTGCTTGGCCTTGGGCCGACGTGCCCTGTTGTTCATAAGATTCCATTGCTTGGATAAAAGATAGAAGCTAGGATAGTAATGTAAAAATTGCATTTTTAGCTTATTGACTCTCTTTTGAGAAAGAGCGCATAAACCCACCACTAATATCTAATTTGCATTGACAAGTGAGCTGAGTCGACACACAGACACTCATATATGTACAAACTTGCCTAGCTCAAAACGAAAAGGGAGAAAGAGCCCCAGGATACGATGCGGACTCTTGGACACACGGAAAATAATGAAATTTTAGGCATTAATGAGCCAAAATTCAAATATCCCGTAGACAGGTGAAACTGACGCTTGTGTAAGGTCAAATAAATGTACAATGACCTGGACGAACAAATAAAAGTGAGAAGAAAGCCCCAGGACGGGAAACAGACTAAAACATTCAAAAAATGCCGCAAAGATGGACAAAAGACGCAAAGGAATGACTCGTATAGGCCCGGACTAAAACCGACACCCCCGTGCAGTCACATTAGGTCCACATGACTTGCACGGCATGGAAAACTTGGCAACAACCATTTGAATGACATTCGAGGTGCTTTGAACTGGAGATGGAAAAAGATGTGTCGACGGCAGTAGCTGACTGCTTCTGATTACTGCCCGAATTGAAGAAGCGTGCGCAGGCTTAAAACCAACGCGCATAACTTTGAACAAAAGCGCGTGAACCTCAAACTAGCACGCATGACTACAAGTCTGCTGCGGTTGCTTACACTAGACTCTGCTGACTTAGAATAAACTGTGAACCGTTAGGCCGTGCAAGCATTTCATTATGTTTTTATGCTTCAGATATTTTAAGACTTTTGCTCAGCTTTGAAATTGAAGAAGTAGTTTGAAATAAAATTGAAAGACGAAATGTTTTTTTTTTCTTTTTTCATTCTGCACAAATGAAGCTTGTCTTCTTCTTGACTACGACGATGTACCAAAGCCTTGGATCCAATTGATAGATTGCAACCGAACCTCAGGGAATGATTTGTCAAAACATAATTCAAGCGGCCAACGTGGTGCACCAAAGTCAAAACTTGAGATCTAGTTGATAGATTACGACCGAGTCTCGAAAAAAGAGACTGCCTATGTATCCCCTTCTAAGGAATCAAGTCAAAACGTAGTTCAGGCCAAGGTTCACTCGTGTATTTTACCTCTCCTTTTACGCTCTAACTTTTGCCTAGTACCGCCCAATCGGGTCTTCGGTCTAGCGAGCTTTCGACTTCTTTGCCTATTTATTTTTGCCTAGACCGCTTCCTTAGGTTTTCGATCTAGCAGGCTGCTCTAACTTTTGCTTGGAACTGCCCACCCTTGGGTTTTCAGCCCAACGAGCTTCTCTCAGGGAAAAGTAGGACTTGAATTGATCCATGTTGACCATGGTATTGAATTCATCACCGTCGAAGTCGATGACTTTGATAGTGAAAGGGGCCTAACTGCTTCGGTTGGAAATGCCTCACTCCAGGCCACTTTTGCACCTTTTAAATGTGCGTTTGGTGGGACGTTGTTGTTACTGTTTTGAATATGGTATGAGGCCTGGAGCCTTCTAAGCCTCTGTTTTTTGGCTTGGCATCCTATAGCAAGGGATTCAATGCTTCTTTAACTCATGATCAACGCCAGGCGTGTCTTTGTGAGAGCATGCCAAGATGTTGTTGAATTCCTTGAACAAGTCTGAACGGGCGCAATGCTCTTCTGGAGACAGCGCTGAACCAATTTGAAGCTTTCGGGAGTCTACCTCATCTTTCAAGTTTATTAGAAATTGCTTCTTCTTTTAGAGGCTAAGCATGCCTTTCGTTTTCCCTTCCGGCAAGGGAACACATTTCCTTGGGGAGATTCCCATCGAAATCCATCCTTTTATCGTCAGGGTCGACACAGTTTATTAAAAAGCCAGCAAAGTACTTAGAAATAGGATAATGCATATCATAAAGAGAGCCCTCGGGGATTGCCAAGTATAGCAAAAGACTTGATTTGAACATAGAAGCTACGACATGGAGGGCCAAGGGGCACAAACTCTGACTCGGAGCTAGACTTCAACGACTTGACAGACACAATTTTGACAATGCAACTTGTATAGTTACCCTTGACTTCCTCACAGAGAGGTGGGAGCTAGAAGACAACAGGCCCAAGCAACAGCACTTCGGTTTCTTCAGCTTTTTCGGCCAGACCCAATTAAGAGAACTCCTTGAATAACAGGCCCAAAGTCTGTTTTCTCTTTTGACTGATTAAGTCTCCTCTTGAATTCCTCCTTTGCAGACTCCTTATTACTGTCAATCCAAGTGTCGGCAGTGGGGACCTCGACTGTGCCTATGGCCATCAGGTTAACCTCAGGTTCGGGCAGGAGAGACAAGATTGGCTTGGATTGATTTTCTGGGAGTATATGGAGGCTAAGATTGAATATGGTGGAGATAGGGTTGATTTTGAGTGGAGGTAATGGATATCTGGCTAACACATGGGTTGGAACCGTGTCGAGGCATGAATTTGGACATGACATCGGGCTTTGACGGGAGTGGAGCTGGAATGATGCCATTGTCGATGAGATCTTGAATGGCATGTCGGAGGCGGAAGCAGGCATTGGTGGAATGGCCAGGCATTTAATGGTAGGCACAGAAGTGGTTGGGATTGTGGCTGACAGGGAGATCCTTAGGCAGCGGAATTGGAGTTAGAGGCCTGATGGAACCGGCATCGAGAAGCTTCTCGTAAATTGAGGCCAGAGGCGCAGGGAAGCATGAGAAACTGCTTGGTTGGCTCTGGCGATTGGATTGAGGGTTCAAGACAGAACCTTTGCTTGCTTTGCAACTACACAACACTACACCATCAACAGGACGCACTCTTTTGCCTTTGGGGTTGATTTCTTTGTCGCGCATATCTTCCCTTTCGGCGCTGGCTTTGAACAAGGGTCCAGTATTCTCCTTCGAGTGAATCATGGCCTCATGAAACTCAACCAAGTCTTTGAACATGTCCTTCGAGCATTGCTTGGTTCTGACCGCAGGAGCGTGGCAAGCCTGAGGAGGTTCTTTGACTAGCCCCTGATCTAACTTTGACATAACGGAGGCAAAAAGGTCAACCAGCCCCTGGAGCATTCCTATTTGTTTGTCCATTTTTTGGTTCATTTCTTGTACAGCCCTCTTCAGCTCAACCAGCTCTGCTTGTGCTGCCATTTTGGATTGATGATCAATGAGGGTGATGGCCTAAAGCTTTGGATAGCAAAGTAAATGAGAACTCAGTGGCGTTCCTCCAACAAGCTTTTGAAAGAATTTGAAAGAATGCAATGTGCACGTCATCGTCGTCAGTGTCCTCCTAGACTCTCGAAACGAGTTTGTCTCATGACGTTCGGATGCTGCCAAAATCCTCAGATTTCTTTTCGACGATGTTTCCTTATTTGAATCAACTAACACTAAGAGATGTCAAAATTGTCTAAGCCTTTGACTACTCCGTTCTCAAAGTTTCAACTTTGGAGGTCGGAACAACTCGGTTTAGATGACGTGATACCGGAACCAAAGTGGCGTAAGCAGCACTGTGCCAGAGCCTGGATGGTGTAAGTATCACAACATTCTCTCCGTTGTTCCTAGTTTTCTTTTTGAAACCTCGATTGGATTTAGACAAGGTCTTAGAAAATATTGATTTCTCAAAGTCTCGTTGATCAAAGGATTTTGAAAATTGATAACGTGCACCGCCAAGATGCACGACTCTTCATCGGGTCAAGACAACGTCCTAATAATCATAAGACGAACTCAAAAGCGTTGACCTAAAGGCCGCCCTAGCATGCTCCTACGCAAAACGGAATGTATATATGTACAGGCATGCGATAGGGAAAGCAGTAACACATAGACAGTTTATGGGCTTAGATGCAAGTAATCCTACCCTGTGGGTTCCTGTCTTAGGTTGGAAGGTTCTAGTGCTTTGTACGCATGTAGAGGCCGGTTTTGGTTTAAGGGGGTTCCTCTGACTAGAGCCGCAGGATACCTCCCATTGCAACGCGTGTAGTAAAGCAATGGTCAAACGGTATTACGACTCATCATCGTCCAAGGTTGTTGGGTGTTCGAGGACCTCGGGCTCCAGTAAACTGTGCCGGTTACCCAAAACATCTCAACGGGGCTAGCCTAACATCGATGCAAATGGAGAATGCCGAAAATGATTTGAACGAGAGAGAAACACAAGGTTTTGAAAAAAAACGCCTTTTGAAGCTTGTCCCACTTTTATTAATCAAATACTTGGAGAAAAACTACACAAGTGAACAATAATAAAAGCCCCAGTTCGGATTGGTCGGATGCTGAGATCCTGTTATGTTACCATTCCGTTCTTCAGCAGCGCGGAGCGTGCTGTTTTGACAAGCTTTTGAAAATTTGTTCATTTGTGTATTAATTGCCAAATATTGTTCAATGCAATGAGTCCCCAGCAGAGTCGCCACTGTAGGCACACGCCCCGGAACTTTTTGTTACGAAAAATTTGGGTGCGGCCCTCTTTTGGAAAAGCGCGGTAAAACGCTTCGATTCAGAGTCGCCACTTGGGTTTTAGCGGTGAAATACCCAAGGAACCGAACTTGAAACGTTTGCTACGTTGTTTGATTTTGAAAAGGCGTAGACTGGTCCGTCATCACCTTCTATATCTGAGGTTTGGGAGCCAAGTTACGAGAGGGGAAAGGTTTAATGGCACCCCTCTCGCCCAATCCGGAGTTCGGTCTCTACTCAGGCATTTTGTAAAATGTTTGCATTTTTCTCTCTTTAATCATTTTTTTAGCCAGTTAGGGTAGGGAAAACAGTTAAAGGGGGATTAAAACTGTAACAAGTTGCAGTTATGTGACAAAATGTTTATGGATATTTGATGGAAGCAATGAATAAATATTGATTGAGAACAAGCACCGAAAGCAGTTTGAGTAAAATGGAGTACTCTGATCCGAAAGGCGTATGAGCAGATAGCCCATCAATATGCACTGGCCGGGCCACTGCATACTAATATTACCTGTGCACGCCACTTCATTACTGGCGTACTTCTGTAATAACTCTGAATTTTAATAAATAAAAAGTTATTTTTATTATTCGAGTTATTAATTTTAATTGCTTGAATTACGTTAATTCTTGTATTTTGTCAAAATTGCACTTTGGCCCCTCAAGTTTCATTTCTTGCACTTTAGTCCTACTTAGCAAGCCTAGTTAGCATCTAACCATCCGGTTAGAGTAACTAAACCGAAAAGTTACCTAGTCTTGGCAAAATGACCGTTTTACCCCTCATCGGAACTTTTGACCCTTTTGAACCCTAGACTTTAAATTTTAATATTCATTTTCTTTTAATCAAATTGGTTTATTTCTTTGTCCATTGGACAATGATGGTTAGGGAAACTATTATCCATTGGGTAATAAAATCCCATTTGTTTATATTAAAAAGTATACTTACTTTATTGTACCTTTTGATTATTTTATTATTTTAAAGTGGCCTAATAACTATTATCCATTGGATAATAGATGTTAGGGGAAGTTTTAACCATTGGATAATAGAGTAAATCTTTCAAGTACTATTGGATCATTTAATTAATCATTTTCTTTAATCACATGGGAAAATAGTATTATTTTAATCAAAAGTGCATCGTTACTAAAGTACCCCTTTTATTATTTTTTATTGGGATTTTCAACCACCTTTGTATATATATATATATGTGTATATATATATTTGTACCTAGTTGTATATTATATTGCCTAAAGTACCCTTGTCTATTTATGAGTTGGTAAGTGAATATTAGCCTTGGATCTACCTTGGATTTCAAAAGTACCAAGAAACTATTTCTTTATTTGATTTTTCTTCCATTGTATAACATATATATGCATATATATATGTGTGTACCTTGCAAGAGAGAGAGAGAGAGAGAGAGAGAGAGAGAGAGAGAGAGAGAGAGAGAGAAAGCCGAGAGAGAGAGAGAGAGAGAGAGGGAGAGGCCGAGAAAGAGAGAGGAGAGAGAGAGGAAGGAGAGAGGGAGGGAGATTTGATGTAAATCTTGGCTTGATTTTTGGTTGTACTTCAAATCCTTGGGATTTATTTTCTTCCAAATCAAATCCTAACTCTATTGTACTCCAATATTCACCTTGCAACTTCTCAACCCTTTGATCATGTACCATTCCCATCTCAACCCTCCATTTGATTCAACAATCTCACCAAGGTACACCATAGCCATGCAAACCTAGGATTTTCCTTTGATTTTTCCATAAAAGTTGGATTTTTCTCAACCCTTTGATCATGTACCATTCCCATCTCAACCCTCCATTTGATTCAAGAATCTCACCAAGGTACACCATAGCCATGCAAACCTAGGATTCTTGCATTGATCTTCCATCAAAATTGGATTTGATTTGAATTAAAAATTGGGAAATGAAGGAGAGAGAGGGGGCCGGCCAAGGAGAGAGAGGGGAAGCCCTTGCCTATAAATAGAGAGCCATTCTTCACTTGAAAATCACACCTCAAAGCAATTAGCTCCTCCTTCTCTCTAGAATTCCAAGTTTCTTTGTTTTAAGTTCAAAACTCTCTTTGTTCTTGTGAGTTCTTGAGCGAAACCACCAAACCACTTCCAAAACCACCCTACGATCTTAAAAGTAGTGTAGTAGTAGTTAGGAAGTTGTTTCTAGGGAAAGTGATCCAAAACTTTTCCTTTCGAAGCAATAGGAGGGCCGTTACGCTGCCGAAATCAACCCGACGTCCAAACCACCGCCTAGGAGAACGGTAGTGATCCTTACTAACTTTTCAAAAGCTTACTTTATTTTCGTAAAGTAGTTGTAATCTTACTATGTGAAAATCTACTTACTTCCTTAAAGTTTAAAAAGTTACGTTGATCGTTGTTTGAAAAGTAAAAATGCATGATTATGTTGTTTATAGTGTTCAAGCATGTTACGTGACTTAGATGTTCTTATTATACTATTTTGAAGTTGGAATGAATGCATGTTGTATGAAAAAATCCCACACGCGGAGTCTTGCATGCAAATGAGACACGAAAACCAAGAAAGTAGAAACATGGCACCTAGGGTGTGTTTAACAAGGTTGTTGTGTTTTCCCGGTTGGAAAATATCTTCGAAACTACGTAATGACTATTTTAAGGGTATTACGTAAGTGTGTGTGTGTGTGCCAATGGGAACCCGGTGCGGCGGAACCATTGTGAGGATACTCGAGAGATCGGAACGGCGGAATCGAGGTAGGGTGTGTATGGCTTGGTTATCC
>BPLS01000286.1:1451418-1468887 GCA_019656275.1 Rhododendron kiyosumense | reverse complement strand
ACAACTTCACTTATCATGGGCTCACAGTCTTTGTTTGCAACCCTCTGGGCCCTAGAATGGACCAGCACACACCCAAGACAAACCACGTAGTTAATAGAGCAGAGTATATACAGTTATAGAAAGATAAAATGGCTTCAAGCCATGAGAAGGAACAGAATACCCCATAAACAGTGTGGGGACATGAAAAAAGACTAAAACTAAGCTAAGATTGGCCAGCCATTGGAGCTTGGTGAGACAGCCGTACGCCACTCATAGGAAGCCGTACGCCAGTCTCACCCCTAATCCAGTGCTTGGCTTTGCATCATCTGGGCTCTGGAATATGACCAGAAGGATACCAAAGTCCTTCAAGAACAAATAAGGAGCAAGTATTGAATGCTATAGCCAAACAGTTCTAAAGTACAGAAAGCAGAAGACTGATTTTTAGCATGCAACAAGGTGATGAAAGTAAAATATAAGCAAGAAATAGTGATCAACGATCCCCACGCCAGTGGTGCACGTACTACCATGACTGGCGTACGGCTTTAAACTACTGGCATGCGCCATTGTTCACTGCGCTCGATCTTTACATTTTACCAGTTTCAAGGCCAGGGCTGGTATTGATTACCAGCCTGGACCCTTCTGGTTTCCCTCAGGGGTCAAAATAGAAAGCCACTCAAAAGGTGGTATACCTTTGTTTTTGAGGTTTGAAGGTGGTTTTGAGCTTTGAGGTTGAAGATGGAGGTTGGATGGTGACTGAGTGACAATGGGGTGTGTGGGAGTGGACTCCTCTTCTTTCTCTTTCAATGGAGGAGGAGAGAGAGCAAAAGAGAGGAGAGACAAGGGTTGGACTCTTTAATGTGGTTAACCCCTTGCAAATGAATGCAAGGGGTGTATTTATAGAGGGGGGAGATGACTGAAGAAGGGGCAGTCAACTAGGGTTAAGGTTGGGTTAGGTTAGGAGAGAGCCTCCCATGCATTAAATGCATGGGACTTGGCTTGATGGAAGGTGTAGGAGAGAGGGGGAACGTCCCTGTAGGAAATAATCATCAGGGGGACTATTCATCGTACTAGGGAGCCGCAAAAGTCCCGAGCACGTGGTTGAATAGTGATGCTTTGACTGGATTTGATTGGCATATGCCAAGACTTGACTTGCGTGCGCCAGTGATAACTGAGGCAACGGTCGATGACCGACACGTGGCAGTTTACTGGCGCACGCCAGCACAATATTGGCATAAGCAAGTTTGGTTTTGCTGGGGCCATTTGGTTCAAGTTTGGAAGGTTGGAAAGGGCTTGAATAAGGTTCGGAACGCTCAAAGCTCAAACACACCATCGGCCTCGGAATGCTCATGACCTTAATCATCATTGGGGATGTAAAAGACCGCAAAACAGCATTATCTGGATGGTCCAGAATAGGGTGTCTACAAATCTGTATTCTGTACCAACTCTTCGACCGTGGCAGGAGTTTGTGCTTTGATATGTTTCATTAACCCTTCAATCTGGTTTTGCATCTTGAGTAACACCTCTTGTTCGTGGGGCGACCTCTCTAGGGGTGGCTTGCCATACTTTCTATAATTTTGGCTTTCCTTCTCACTGGATTCTCCTTCTTCCGTGTCATCGTCGTCTCTGTAGCGACTGTTCTGCAAAGTTGGGATGCTTGGCTCGGAGATCTGCTTTCGCAAGTCTACGTTTTCTTGCAGTGCAGTCTGTAACCCTTGGGTTAGAGTTTTTATCTGTTCTTGCATTTGGGCAAACACTTTTGGGTTCATCTAATCACCCCTCATTCTGTTTGCCGCGGCAGCCTTGGCTGCTTTTGCCGCCTTAGCGGCCTTTTCGGCGGTGGCGGCAGCCCGGGCGGCTTTTGCTGCCTTAGCTATCTCGGCTGCCCTGGCGGTCTTGGCCGCGGCAGCCTTTATGGCGCCATCAATACCCGTTTGCTCGGGATCTGAAGCCATTGTTGTTCTGCTTGATCGGGTTTCTACCATACAAAACTGTTCACCATAAGAAAAAAGTCGCTTCCCACCGACGGCGCCAACTGATGAATCAGCTTTGTGAGTAGCTCCAACCTGGACTTGCAAAACAAAACCAACAGCTTGAGTCACTAGTGTGGCGGCGTGCCTACCACCCTCCGATGCCTAAGCTAGTAGAATTCTTATCTCTATGAGAGAATTGAGATTCTAGGTTGTAGAGTTTCGTACCTTGTGTTGGATTTCTACCGTCATATTTATAGGCATTTTAGTTGGAGGTTGAGTCCTTGTGGGATTGTATCTCGTAGATTCCAGATCACCTCATTGAAGAATGTGGAGTCCTGCCTTAGCTAGGAGTCTATGGGTGTCCTTCCTTGGTCAGGAATCGTTTCCCATTGTTGATTATGCATATCTCTGGTACTTTATGTTTATCTTGGCTTTCCCCTATCCCTTTAGGATTTGGGTTTTTTGGTGTGGCATCTTTATTTGAACAAGTATATCCCATGGGTGATACTGCAGATGCTCTGCTCCTTGTTATAGCTAAGGGCCGGAGCTAGTCCTTGGACCCTCTTCCAGCTTCATCTGGAGGACGGACCTGGAAGGTCACAGCTCTTATTTTAAGTATGCTCCTGAGAAGATTTGGCGAGGCTAGCTCTCACTCCCCAGGTCCGTAATTCTTGTAGTGCTGAGGTCTTAAGTCTATCCTACTTATCACCCATATTAGGTTCAGGCCTTGGCCCAACTAATCAAAGCTCAAATTAGTTTTTCGGGTCTATTTAGCCCAACTAGGCCTGGAAATAGAAAAGTCAAAAAGACCAAGCTGCTCATAAGCAGTTCAAGGGCATAGAAGCTTCTCCCTAGTAAGCTGCTCACAAGTAGCTCAAAGGCCAAGCTGCTCAAAAGCAGCTCAAGGGCCTAGAAGCTTCTCCCTAGTAAACTGCTCACAAGTAGCTCAAAGGCCAAGCTACTCACAAGCATCTCAAGGGCCTAGAAGCTTCTCCCTAGCAAGCCACTCACAAGTAGCTCAAAGGCCTAGAAGGTTCTTTCTAGCAAGCAGCTCAAACAACTTAATTAGGTTTGTATAAGCTGCTTAGTCATGGTTATAAGCAGTTCAAGGCCTGCACAACTGTTATTCTTCAAGATGAAGCAAGACTAATAACACGTGGCATGCATGCAAGCTGCCAACACAAGCAGCTCAACCAGGCCTGTGTTTTTTGCCTTGGTAGGCCCAAATATCCCTTTTTACAAGCATCCATGCACACAAGCTGCTCATAAGCAGCTCCAAGGGCCTAAGGATGTTGTATTGCGGCAAATTCCTTTTGCTTTAACTAGTTTTGAGGCAAAAATGAAGCTTTTTAGACTTGCATCTATTTTCTTGGAGTGGAGAGCAAGGCTTGGACAGGTGGCAACTTCCCATTGGAGCATTTCGAAGCAGTTCAAGTAGCTCAGGGCATGAAACTTCTGCCTAAAAATACCAAAATTGAAGGCCTTGGCAGAGGTCTAGCACCATCAAGCCAACGCTTACCAAATTATCTTTCAATTTTTACTTTCTCGCAAATGTTTTTATCCTTCAGTCCAATCTAGCACAGCCTAGATTTTATTTCCTTTCATTTTCTTGTACCCAAACTTAGTTAAACCGTTAATGAAGTTCATTTACCTTATCGTTCAGTCCTGTTTTCTTTTTTCTTTCCATTTTCAACAACGGTTAGGAAATACTAAGTCCTTAGCCCGACAAGGCAAACCACAAACCACATACGGCCTCACCCCTTAGGTCATATGCAATCGCTCTAGAAGAAGTCAGATCTGAGGCATTCAGGCCTTCGTATAAATTTGGACTGCAATCCAGTCCTGGTACACCCGCAACACTAGCCAATTTGGTTTTTGCGCATTTTTTAGGAGAAACATTTTGGCACGCCCAGTGGGACTCTAATGGTTTCAAGGGGTATGATCACGCCGATTCATGTCTATTCAATACATTGAATTGGATGTTGAGATTCAGCGTTGTGAAGAAGAAATTAGTTAGCGATATGATAAGGTCAACGAACTTGAAGATAAAATCAACCGTCTTGATAGAGAGAGGTATCGACTCAATCCTACGGAGGGTTGGTTTATCGATGCACAACATTACTACAACAATGCAGTTAGAAGGCTTGAAGATGAAATAGGCAGACTTGAAGATGAGGAACGCCAATTACATGATGAGATAACCTATCTCCTTGATGCTAAGTCACATGGCTATTCAAGTATCATGCATTCAGGCCTGCCCGAACAGCCTGAATTCCAAAATGGTGGCTTTGGTGATCTTCATACTCAGAACTTTGGGGGCCAAGTTGAAGAAAACGTCAACATTCAGTCCTATATCGTTGTATCCAATGAAGAACTCTCACAGGAGTTTATTGATCCTTGGGATGCATGTTTGCATAGGCTAGAAGAATCCAACATGGCCATTCTCAGCTCTAACCAGGCCATTGTCAACTCTACCAAGGCCATTATCAACTCTACCAAGGCCATTATCAACTCCACCAAGGCCATTGATAAAGTAATGGTTAAACTCAAGGATAAGTTGTCAACTCCTACCCCATCACCGATGTCACGGTTTGACATTTTCAGGCTTGAATGTGTCTAAACAAGCCTCTAACAAGCACACCAGGCCTCCAAACTTCTCTCAGGCCTTAGCTTCCGAAACAACTACACTCGGGGGACCAAGGAATCAAACTCGGGGGGCAAAATTCTCAATTTAAGCCTTTGAGGATTCCCGAACAGCGACAAGGCCTAAATAAACATCAGGATGATCACAACAATAATCTCAGGCTTGAGTGTAGCAACCAACATTCAGGAGTTTTTCAAAAACTTCTAGATGGAAAGCTAGTTCCAGGCCTGGAGTAGCAAAACGACAGGCCTGTTTTGACGTAAGGGGAGCGAGATCTCAAGCCTGGAATAAGTCAGAACATGGGAAGTCCAATTATGATGCCATATCAGCCCATTTTCTCCTCTCAAGAGCTTTCTGAAGTCTCTAAAGGGCTACCACATCCAGATTCAGTCCTCGATGATAAGCAGATCATTGATGTAGGTCAGGAAAGATCCAGGCCTGCCATCAGCCCTATTGGTTGGTCTGAGTTGCATGTTGTAGCCATTCTAGAACAGGAGGGACGACATGAAGAGGAGGAAAACGACGACACTCTAGGGCTTGATCAAGATTCATTTGTGATTGGAGATTCCCCTCCTCCCCCGGTTAATGAAGGCCTTTTTGGCATTGTCCGACCTGCCAAAAGACATTACAAGCGCAGGCCAACTATAGGCCTTAAAGCTGTGGAATCGCGCCCACATTGGACTTGTGGGGCACATCAAAAGCGAGTGTTATTCACTTGGCTTACACAGAAACACCAAAGTGGTGTCAAGAAGGGCTAAGTACAAAGAAAAGCCCTTCAGAGGCCGAACATGCAACTCCAAAAATGTTCGGCCAAGGCCTACCAGTCATCATGTAGGCCTTATTTTTAAGTTCTTACCAGGCCTTTTCCACAGAGGTTTAGGCCTGCCAATATATTTTCAGTCCTTGCTAGGTTTTTTCATGGTTCAAGCATGGACACAAGCCTTATATTAGTATAAATAGGCCTTTTTTCCAGTAAAGGAGTTCCTTTAAGCTCTTTCTTTAGGCCTGAGCCACTTTTTTAGGCCTTTCAACATATTTCTAAGCCTTGTTGTCAAACCTTTCATAGGTTTGAAGCTTCTCTACAACCATGACTGAAAAGAGGCCTCGTATTGGTGTATGAAGGCCTTTTCCACAGTGATGAAGGCCCTTTGAGCCTTTTAAGTAGGCTTGAATCTTTATTATGAACACTTTGAGTGGAAGTTCAGGCCTTCCAAACATATTTTTAGGCCCAAACATAGCCTCTATTGGCAAAAATAGGCCTAATAAGATGTGATACTTATGAGCCTGGAGATTTAGCTCTGATATAGGCATGATCATCATTTAATTGGTCTAAGCAGCCCTAGAGAATGCAAATTGAGGCCTTTTATCTATAACAGAGGCCTTTTCACAGGCCTATCCAACAAAAAGATGTTTGACACACTCATTCCAAGGTCTGAATTTAGAGAATATTGTCAGAGGCCTAAAGCATGTCTGGAAAATGTCTAATGCCTACAAAGTCCATAGACAAGGCAATCAAAAGAAGACATGCAAAAACAGGAACCGAGGCCTTTTTGGATGCCAAAAATAGTTTTACTATTTATACACGCCTTGATCCTAAAAGTAAAGAATTAAGGCATGAGGGGGCAATGTTTACACCCATTTTTGGCCAAATTCTAAAAAGGAATTTCTTAATGGATTAGTGGCCCAAAATAACATTTTGGGCCTTGATTTAGGCCGGTGGTCGAATATGTAGTGGGCCTATTCTTAGGTTTGTTCGGCCCAATTAAGTTAAAGCCCATATTAGATTCAGGCCTTGGCCCAACTAATCAAAGCTCAGATTAGTTTTTCGAGCCTATTTAACCCAACCAGGCCTAGAAATAGAAAAGTCAAAAGGGCCAAGCTACTCACAAGCAACTCAAGGGCCTAGAAGCTTCTCCCTAGCAATCTGCTCACAAGTAACTCAAAGGCCAAGCTGCTCAGAAGCAGTTCAAGGGCCTAGAAGTTTCTTTCTAGCAAGCAGCTCAAGCAGCTTAATCAGGTCTGTATAAGCTGCTTAGTCATGGTTATAAGCAGTTCAAGGCCTGCACAACTGTTATTCTTTAGGATGAAGCAAGACCAATAACACATGGCATGCATGCAAGCTGCCAACACAAGCAGCTCAACTAGGCCTGCGTTTTTTGCCTTAGTAGGCCCAAATATCCCTTTTTACAAGCATCCATGCACACAAGCTGCTCACAAGCAGCTCCAAGGGCCTAGGGATGTTGTATTGCTGCAAATTCCTTTTGCTTTAAATAGTTTTTAGGCAAAAATGAAGCTTTTCAGACTTGCATCTGTTTTCTCGGAGTGGAGAGCAAAGCTTGGATAGGTGGTAGCTTCCCATTGGAGCATTCGGAAGTAGTTCAAGCAGCTCAAGGCATGAAACTTCTACCCATAAATACCAAAATTGAAAGCCTTGGCAAAGGTCCAGCAGCATAAAGCCCAGCGCTTACCAAATTATCATTCAATTTTTACTTTCCCACAAATGTCTTTATCTTTCAGTCTAATCTAGCGCAGCCTAGATTTTATTTCCTTTCATTTCCTTGTACCCAAACTTTGTTAAACCGTTAATAAAGTTCATTTACCTTATCGTTCAATCCTGTTTTCTTTTTTCTTTCCATTTTCAACAACGGTTAGGAAATATTAAGTCATTGTCCCGACAAGGCAAACCACTAACCACATACGGCCTCACCCCTTAGGTTGTATGCAATCGCTCTAGAAGAAGTCAAATCTGAGGCATTCAGGCCTTCGTACGAATTTGGACTGCAATCCAGTCTTGGCACACTCTCAACACTTGTCAATTTGGTTTTTGCGTATTTTTGAGGAGAAACACGACCAAATACCGGCGCCGCAGAAGGCAAGCACCATAACACACCGGGGTCCGGTGCCGTGAGACTCCAATGCGGGCCCTGAAAGGCCACCGGAATCAACAGATTCGGGCAGCCACGTTGGCTTTCTTCGGCGATCTTTACAGACGAATTGCCAGAAAATGCGAGATCGAAGAGGGGAGAGAGAGAGAAAGCGCTAAGGAATGCTGTTAAAAAAAAAAAAGGAATGCGCAGAGAACGAATAAGCGAGGGTGGAAAGGTGGTGAGGCGATCGTTGCTGTTAAATGGGTTAGGCTACCATGCTGCCCCAGCCTGGTTTGTGGGCATTTATTCCCAAGAATTGTACTACCATTTTCTTTACCATTATATTGTTAAAAATTAATGTGGACCGTTGGTTGCATGTCTAATTAACCAGTCCAGCAGGTAACCTCTATCACAACAATAATCACTATTCCGATCATTGTTCGGCTCGGGTCCAGACCAATTTGGTCTTCAACCAGTTCGGTTCAGTTTGGACCATTTGTAGGTCATTTTCGGGTTTACAATAATTATTGGAATCGTTCATTTTTTAAAACTCGTCAAGAACATTGACAACGCCAAAAATCACATTGATCGGATATCGTTTGATATGATTTCGAAATACTTTAAATTTGGGGGGGAAAACGTGCAACACTATATTGCAACACATTTGACACAATTATCCGAAGATGAATACATTTCAAAATCATGTCAAATGATATCCGTAAAAAGTGTAGCCAAATGAATGAGTTAATCTTTTCAAAGATGTAATTGATGACTTAACTTTTGGTCTTACATTTCCCGTAAAAAGTGGAGCCAAATGGATAAGTATTATCATATGCCCCGCACATATTAATAGGACCTATACCTTAATGGTTAATGGAACTAAATAATTTATTGAATAGAGCATTAAGGATCAATAGTTATTTTGGGCACTCTTTTCATTAGCTAATTGTATCAATCACCCATTCATCACTGTCAATCAACATTACTTTTAACTACTAAATTTATTAATGACATTGACCACTATCAACCGATATTAATTTATTTATTTTAGCCAATTGTATTAATGTTCAATCATCACTATAGTATTAATACAATTGGCTAATGATTCTGGGTACAATAGTCGATCATCACTCATCGAATATGATCAATCAATCATCACTATAACATCAATGCTCAATCATCACTCATTGAATATAATCAACCAATTAAAATCCTAGTCAAATGACTCTGGCTATTAGATGTACTCATCCTTATTATTAGTTATTGCATTTGCAAATTTAGTTATATTGATCACTGTCAGGTAAGTTAATCAAACAGAATACTGCAATTTTCTTAAATACTAACCTTAATTCAATCGAAGGTCCCACAAAATCACTCAATATCCTTTAATTATTGGTTTCGCCTTTTTCATTAAATTTTCTTATAACAATGAACTTGTAACATATATTTGTAAAAAAGGTATTAAGTAAGTAAATTTGTAAGTTATCATAACAATAAATGAATAATTGTTTCCAGAATAATATTTATCAATTCATTAATACTTAAAATAAATAGTATATTGATAATATTAATTGAAAATTAGTAGCGTATATTTACAATAAAATATTATGCAAATTTTGAGTAGCGTATATTTACAATAAAATATTATGTAAATTTTGCAAGTTATTCAAAACAATAAATGAATAATTATTTTTATAATAATATTTGTAAATTGCTTTTTACTTTAAAATAATTTAATGGAATATATTAACAACATTAATTTAAAATTAAGGAAATTTTTTGGCTTAAATATTTAGTTTCAAAAAATTGTTATAAAATATTAGTTTACAAATTAAATAATATTGCCTTAAATATTTAGTTTCAAAAAATTGTTATAAAATATTAGTTTACAAATTAAATAATATTGCCTTAAATATTTATTTTCAAAAAATTGTTATAAAAATATTAGTTTACAAATTAAATACTCCCTCCGTCCCAAATTGATTGTCCGGTCCGCAAAACGGAGTGTTAAAAATAATGCAATTTTTTCAAGAAAAAATTCAAAATTTTTTCACAAATTAAAAATAC
Source organism: Rhododendron kiyosumense (assembly GCA_019656275.1). Lineage (NCBI taxonomy): Eukaryota > Viridiplantae > Streptophyta > Magnoliopsida > Ericales > Ericaceae > Rhododendron > Rhododendron kiyosumense. The sequence goes on along the minus strand of BPLS01000286.1, from coordinate 1,459,360 downwards.
TCATTGATATCTAGTAAGTTATTAAAAAACTTTTGATTTTTTCTTGCAAAAATTGTATTATTTTTAACACTCCGTTTTGCGGACCGGACAATCAATTTGGGACGGAGGGAGTATTATTTAATTATATTTATATTTTGAACCAACATTTGATTATCTATTACCCAAATGATTAGCAAAAGGACAAAAAGTGGGGTGAACAGGACAAAAGGTGATGTGAATTTATAAAGTCTCAATAATTAAAAAATTCCTGCAAAAAAAGTACATTTTCCTGCCAAAGATGTTGAAACCAGCAACTTGGAGAATTAGTCAAAGAGAGGCAAAAAAATGTTGAAATGTAGCCTTTAGTTGTAGTAAGTATTAGGGCTATTCACAGTTCAATTTTGAGCGGATCAGTTCGGTACCTAGCAGGGTTAGCCCTAGGCATAGGCCTACTAGACGGCCCTAGGCATAGACCCACTAGACGACTGTATAGGGCCTCTCGTTTTGGGCCCAATAATTAAACCCAAAATAGCAGAATATATTAAATATTATGTATGTTAAGTATTTTACAAGTAGGTTAATGTGGTACACTGGTAAGATGTGCAGGCAGTAAGAGTAAAGTTGCAAGTTCGATGGCCTATCTGATTTTTAACGCCAGGAGTATGAAAAAATGGTTTCAAAATGTCAATTTAGAGATTCAAAATCGCATCCTAAGGTTCTAAAGAGGCAGTACAGCCACCGAGCCACAATTCTATCTTGCTTCCTTTATTGAATAACTAATTTATATATCAACATTTAAAAGGCCTTGTTTTCAAATACTGTCTGGGGCCTCGAAAAACTTAGGGTCGGGTTTGGTTCCTAGGAGGATTTGCATCGGCCAAATTGTTGTTTTCTCCATCTGAAACCATCCGTGAGTGTTTCATGGTTCGGTCCGTTTGGTTTGTGGTTTAGATGGTTCGGCTTGATCGGTTTCGGGGATTTGAAACAGCCTAAGTACTCCGAAAAAATCTAAAAAACTTCCAAAATTTCGCATCCGTAAAAATGTTACATTACTCAATTAACATTTTTTTAAAATAAATCGCGTTCATATCTGCTTTAAAAAGCTCTTTGAAACCCAAAAATCAGAGAGCGAAACACACACATTCATACTTATTTCATCCACCACTCGTCCTTGAGCGTTGTTCGGTCGGATCGGTTTGGATGTGGTTTGGGCATATTTAAACCTGTAACTTATTTTTATAAATACCAAAAATTCAAAAAGTATAGTAGCACGATAAAATATTATACCACTCCGTATTGCCCCAAGACTGGCCAACAATTTTTCGTATTGACCTAATGTTGAAATTTCTATGTCAACAACAAACAGCATGGTGTATGGAGTATTGTCAAATTTACCAGTACTATTTTGGTGGGGCTAATAGTTTATTGTGAAGGGCTTAACTTTTTCTCACATTTTTTTATTTTTTACTTTGGGCTGTTTGAGCGGACCCACTTCGATCCACTCGCGGCAGATTGTTATTTTTTCCATCCGCATCCATCCGTCACATACATCGGTTTGGTTCACAGACAGATCAGTTTTGGCGATTCGATTGATCTACTAGACGGCCCTAGTAAGTATATAATATTTTGTGGCTAGTGTCAACATAAAATGTGGTAATTAAAGCTAGTGTTCATGGTAAATATAATTGCATTTTTTAGGAACAAAACGCAAAACCATCTTACTTTTTGGGGGTTAGTTTTGATCCAAGAGCTTAGATTAACCTAAACTTGATCTAAAGGTCTATATTTACTAGGGCATCAATGCCCCCAATACCACACTGAGGCATCATAGAAAAATTATGTGGGATTGTTGCCCCCAATAAATTATGTGGGACTGTTGCAGCGCTTGTTTTTTTAGTTTCAAACCTGATACAGGACACGATAGGACAGTTTATTTTTAGAATCGGTATAAATTATTATTTTTTGGATGATTCTTATTTTTTATGAAAAATAAAAAAACTCACATTTGTGTTGTGTGCTCTTAAACGTGCTTCGTTTCGTGCCCATGTTGTGTCCGTGCTTTACTGTGCCTCTGTCGTATCCCATGCCCGTGCTTCATTGTGTCCATGTCGTGCCTTGTGTCCGTGCCTTGTTGTGGGCTCCAAAACGATGGCCCAACCCGGTCTGCCTTAGTTTTCATGTCGTGTCATGCCAACGCTAAATGTATCATGTCTGAATCGTGCTCGTGCCGGCCTGGCCATTTGACACCTCTATATAAAAGAGTAGGTATTTTACATATATGATGAATAATAGTTCTCTACTTCTACCTAAGAATTGTTCACAAGGTATGTAATCAAAATATTGTAATAAATCGTACAGAATGAGCCGTTCCTTAATGCACTTTAAAGGTGGGATCCTTAGGTGACCCGCAATTATGGCTATATGGTAACCCCAAATCTTCTTAGCGAAGATCAAGAGACCTTTGTACTGCAGAGGCATGGCCGGCTCAAGGTATTTTGGTGCCCAATGTCTGTTTTAAGAATAGTGCCCTAAATGCTTGACAATTTTTATGGGAAAAAAAAAACAATCAGAGATAGCTAAAACTATAGGTATTAAATCCACTTTGCCAATTTAGTCTTCCCTCTATCGAAGTGGGACAAACAAGTTGCAAAACAAAGTCTCTCACCTATAGTCCTACATCGCTAGTTGAAAAAACCAATGAAGACAAAGAATCTTTTATAAGTAGAAAGTCATATTGTCTCAATATCAATGCTCAAGAGATTAGACATTGCTTTTGAAACTTGGACTGAGCATTTCATAAAAAGAGTCATATCCAACCCAAATACTAAAATAACCTGAGGTGCCCCAAAAAGTGGGCAGGCCTTGTGGGCCTTGTGCCTGGGCCAGCTGTGTGCAGAGGTGCATTACAAGGGTCAAGGGTGTAGTAGAGCATCCTAGACATCCATCTTTATAATCAATGGCCAAAATTTTATAATCCCTCCGTCCCTTATTTAGGGGCTGTTTGATAAAACTGAAATTGAAGGCTGAAAAATTAAGTATTGAATGTTGAATTTTTTAAGCTGAAAAGCTATTTGATAAATATATTAAGCACTGAATTTAAAAAATGTTAAATTAATTTTAGTTCCAATTTTCTCTTAATTTACTAATCGTCACAATATACTTACGGTAATGGTGATGTCACACCCCATCCTGGAAAACACCACGCTAAATTATTTTCCAAATGGGATGGACCCACACCTTGGCTCTACTCAAACAATAAATAAAAACACCAGCACATAAAAAAAAAAAACATAACTTGCATTTATACGGAAATAACTGTCATACAAGACGTGCCCACAAGTATTTAAAACATATACAAGCTCCAAAAATAGACACATAATCAAAAGAGTCAAAAAGCTAGACTACTATATACACAAATCCTATCCAGACTCTGCAATGGACCCGCGTGCCGTCACGCACCTGAAAAGAAAATACCGTGGGGGTGTGAGCTATCAACTTGCTCAATGAATGTTCTTATCCATAATAAGAGAAGCAATAAAGACAAGTGCTATCTAACAATTTAAACAAGAATATTCAGCCCCACAGTAACGTTCCATTACGTAATACTCATAACGCCACTAAGGCAATACTCTTTACGCCACTAAGGCAAGAGTCGTCATGCCACTAAGGCAATATTTGTCCACGCCACTCAGGCAATATTCAATAACGCCACTAAAGCAATATTATAACGCAAGGCTACGATCATATTCTCTCTTAGGAGCTCAAGCCAAATATTATCCATTTCAATACGAAAAATAACTCTACACCGTGTCTCATCTTCTGCTATTAAAAATAAAAACACCCATCTCGAGGTCCAGCCAAAAAGGTACCAACACGAGCTCACTCCCTATGTGGAGTCACAGTACTCGTCGCCACCTCCGAACCTAGCGTATAACACATAACTCAACACATATGAGTATTATTATAAAGATACTCATAAAAATGAATGAATTGCAACAATTACTGTAGCGTCATATTCCTTTTAGACTAACCACATAATAAAATTCAGTACATCGAACCACATAAGAGAGTGTCATTTTCATAATCAAAAAGTTACACGATTAGACGAATAGCAACTAGAGTGTAACATGCTTTCTTGGACTTGTCCACACATGATAAAATACTCTTTTGGCAACCATAAGAGAACCATGTTCTCTGATCCACGCACCAATCCCAGTTCCCTTGAACAACAACATGGTCCAAATTTCACAAATTGCTATAGGAATCCAATAGCACAACATCTGGTTCAATCAGATTCAGCATCTATAAACCCAGTTCAACACTTAGCAATTATTTTAGACATTTCGGTTCACATCCTAATAGAATACTGTAAAATTCAACACTTACAAATTCATTTACAACAGCTATGGAGATAATTTCCAGTATTTAGCACACAATTCCTGCACCTAACCACCTGTGTTTGAGTTCTTAAAAGGATAAATGTTTTCCTTTATTCAAGTCCTACTCAAAACCTAGAGTTAATTAGAGAGGGAAAAAAAACGTAGCAAATCACAAAAACCCCCAAGACAAGAAGACAATTACGAGTACTTACCACAAACCTAATTCCTTTTTCTTTCTTCCTTTCTTTCTTTTCTTTTCCTCCTCCTTCTCTTTTCCCTCCCTTCCGTCAGCTACTTCTTCTTCTGCGTTCCTGCTTCTAATTTCCTTTGTTTTGATTCTTTTCTTTTTTCCCTCTCTCCTCACCCATGCATATCTATAAGCACACTAACTCTTCCAATAAAAAGCCACGTGCACACACGGCACAATAGTCATTTTTTTACAACTACACCCCTTAGTTAAAGGAAATCACTTAAAAATCCACACACAATTAAAATAAAAGAGAAGAACTCTTTTTAATGTTCTATTTTTTTTTAATTATAAAGGTTGGGTCTCACAGGTGGAGTGGTGATTGTGGTGGTGGTGGGTTGGTGGTGATGGAGCAAAGGTGGTGGTGGTGGTGGAGTGGTGAGGGTGGGGATGGAGTGAGAGTGGTGATGGGGATGGAGTTAGAGTGGTTGTGGCGGTGGTGTAATGGTGGGGTAGAGGTAGAGTGGTGGTTGTGCAATGGTGGTGTGTTGTGGTGGTGTTGGTGGTGGCGGCATGGTGGTGGTGGTGGTGGTGGTGTAGTGGTGGGCTGGAGTGTTGGTGGTGGTGTAGTGATGGTAGTGGAATGGTGGTGGTGGTGGTGGTGGTGGAGTGGTGGAAGTGGTGGTGAGGCGATGGAGTGGTGGTTGTGCAATGGTGGCGTTATAGTGGTAGTGGCAGCGGAGTGATAGTGGTGATGGCAATGTGGCGGTGGGCTAGAATGGTGGTGGAGGTGGTGAGTGGTGGCGGTGGAGTGGTGGTTGTGCAATGGTGGCGTTATCGGTGGTGGTGGCGGCAGCGTGGTGGTGGTGATGGCAATGTAATGGTGGGCTGGAGTGGCAGTGGTGGGTGGTGGTGGTGGTGAGAGTGGTTGTGGTGGTGCTATGATATGGTTGAATGCAAGTACACAAAAATTCAGCCAAAATTAAGTAGTTCAAAGCTACTTAATTTTTTTCAACTTTTTAACCTATATTTTAAGTAGCACTTAATTTGTTAAGTATTGTAAAATATTTATATATTAGGAAATTTTCATTCGATCCGACGGTTGCAAAGTTAATAGAAAGTATGATCGAACGGTTATAGAGGGTGCTCTGTTTGTATGAATAGACATTGTAGATTACCATAATTACGCACTAATTTCCAGAAATTTAGTACTCGTAAATTAGTCACTAATTTCCATATGATTGATTCAAAGGCATGTAAAGGCATGTTTTGTTTCCTTAAAAAATTTCGAGTGTTAATTTTCCGGAAAACTAAGGAGAAAGGAATTAGTCACTAATTTCCGAAAAAGATGTCTCCATTTAATAATTTCAAAAAGATTCCTCCGTAAATTATGGAAGAAAATTAGCAGTGTACATAATTTGGAAGTTTGGAAAACTTTTACATTATTGCAAATTTATATATTAGGAAACTTTTACATTATTGCAAACCTACTGAATCACTTATTACTTAATTGATTCAGTTTTAAGTGCTGAATTCAAGTTATCAAACAACCCCTTAAAGTCTAGTATTCTATTTTGGACTGTCCCTTAATAAGTATCCATTTTGTAAAATTAGTAAGTAAAAGTTGGTGCATTATCTATTTTGTCCCTAAAAGTAGATTCTATTTTGAAAAGTTAGTGAATAAAAATGTAATTATGATAATGAGGGGGGAAAGTGGAGGAAAAAATTAATGTGAAATATATAATGATAATGCATTTTTAATAAATTGAAATTACGAAATAAGACACTTAAAAATGACGGATGAAGTACTTTTTAAAATCTTGAAAATCTTGACCATTAATTGTAGGAGGAAGAGTAGTCATAGACCTAACAAGCCAACATCATCACATACCAGTGACCAGAGACACAATATGAAGAGCCGTCACTCGACCAGAACAAATGGTTTCATGCGTTGCTGTTGGTTCGAAAAGTTACCGTCCTTCATATGTGTTTAGGCAGTGTTGCTCCAAACACCCTCGTCAAGCAAAACAAAGAAAAATGATTTTCACTCCTCTTTTAGCTACTCACACTTCTTTTATTGTTTTTATCCACATGAATTTACAATATTGTCCTTAATGTGTAAAAAAGTGTATTGAATAAAGGTCAAGATAGTAAAGACAAAAAAAAAAAAAAAGGCGTGAGTGGCTAAAAGAGGAGTGTGAAAATCAATTCCCCAAAACAAACTTTAAAAGGAAAACAAAAAAGGACCACACACATCATCTGGAAGATTTATCTGATTTTCAACAACTTATTACGTAGCGGTAAATGATACCATTTTTTTTTTTTTTGATCCGCACGGTAAATGATACCATGATCACAATATATCCAATTCGTATACACAAAAGCTCACTGCTTTCAAGATCCCGATGTCCTGTTTTTATGGACTTCCGTCGGGTGTTGTTTTTACACATGCAGTCTCCCAGGTCCAGAATGCAGCTGAAGAGTCCTGCTTGGAACCACCTGAAGAACACCAGGTTGCTCTGCCAAAAGGTTGAATAATAAAGTAAGAACCTTTTTCCTTTAAATTTTCTCATCTCTCCCCTTAATATTTAGGGCAACGATATCTCAGTACAATAAAAATTATGGTCAGAACACAAATCTCCTGATCTTCCATGATAATCAAATATAAAAACATCAAAACCTGGAAGTAAATCATGTTTGTGAAGATAAATCTATCCCTAGAATTGTTCTTCTACATCATGTAGTTAAATACAACTGGGCATGTTTGACCTCCCGCAGACTCATCTAATTGTTTCATTGGGCAGCATTTTACTCTTGTATACATAACATACTCCGTATAACATGATGCCTAGAAACACTATACATGAAAATTTCTCACATTCAATCTGTTCAAATGAGTAATTCTCTGGCAGGATAAGCAGAATAACAATAATCAATAATGTACGACCATCAACTATCACTATGTGGGGAGGGTTTTTGAACTCCCAACCTCTCGCACGGGAAAGTAGTAGGCATGCCACTAGGCCATAACAGTGAGGTAACATGTGAAAAATAAACTTACAACGAGCTACTAATAAAGAAATGAGCATTTACAGAGTAGAAGACATTTACAGACAATTTTCCCAGTCTACATCTCATATTCCTAAGTGGTAGCCTAAGCATGTCTTGAAGAACAATGTAATAACTAATATCGTCTAGAAAAGATTTTTAAGTTAGCTTGGAGAAGCTTTCCTCTAGTAATCCAAACAGCAGCAGGCAGCTACTGACATCATTAGATGCCAGCCTTATTTCCAGATAAGACAGTACCTGTCTTGCCATCCCATCTCAGAAATATTAAGCTACAAGTGCTATTTTGGTGTCCAATATGAGTTATGATACACAACTTGAATTTGACAGA
>BPLS01000286.1:1416674-1451408 GCA_019656275.1 Rhododendron kiyosumense | reverse complement strand
TGTTAGGACCGTGAGGGACACCACACACACAAACACACAGTGATTTCAGAGAAAAACTCTCTTTGATTATATATTCACACAATATACAATAAAGATGAAAAAAACTCTCCGGGAACCACACGCCAGTTCCTCTCCGGGAGGCCACAACCCGGCCCCCCACGCTCGCCTCACCCTCTCCCTCACATTATGTCACACACTAACCCTAATAGGGTTTACAACTATAAAAGAGACTCCAAAGGTAAATACGCTCAACACCCAGCACTAAGGGTGTTACACAAAATCACCCCACCACTATGGGTGGACCCCAACAATCACCCCCTCCACCCAGAGTGGGTAATCGTTTCATCCGTCCAGCCTCTCTGCCCGTCGCTGACTCCACCCGCTGCGATCGAATGGCCCGTACAACCTCCTTGAGTGACAAAACACGAGGTTTGTGAGCAACCTTTTTTTTCAGAAATTGAACCTGTGGTTTTCCGGTGACCCTCTTCTTCAACCCAGCTCTGATACCAATTGTTAGGACCGTGAGGGACACCACACACACAAACACACAGTGATTTCAGAGAAAAACTCTCTTTGATTATATATTCACACAATATACAATAAAGATGAAAAAAACTCTCCGGGAACCACACGCCGGTTCCTCTCCGGGAGGCCACAACCCGGCCCCCCACGCTCGCCTCACCCTTTCCCTCACATTATGTCACACACTAACCCTAATAGGGTTTACAACTATATAAGAGACTCCAAAGGTAAATACGCTCAACACCCAGCACTAAGGGTGTTACACAAAATCACCCCACCACTATGGGTGGACCCCAACAACAGAATGTAATTATTCAATACTTCAATTAGGATACCCAACAGGATTATTAATGGAAGTCCGCATTTTAATGTTACTTTAGTCATGATCCAAAACAGTAGAGGTAAAAAAATTGTTAAACAGTTCTGGAACAACCCTCATTTGCCCATGTTCTTTTCCTTGAACCAAACAAAAACATTCACACAATTCGAGACACATTTGGAAAACTGTTAAGTATGATTATGCTGTTTTCCTGTGGCTTATGGTAATGATCTAGTTACTTTTCATATCATTGAAACGAATCAAAATACCAACCAGTTCAGATATCATTCATCAATCAATACCATCTTTATAGTATCAATTCAGATCTTAAATAGCCACATGACAGACGGGTAGTTCCCGAGGTTTATCATTGTAAGCGTATATCCGCAGAGGCTATAAGTTGAAATAATGTATCACTCCAGCAGTTGGTACCTTGAACGTCTGAAGGAACCTAAGAAGCACAGAGACACTTGTGGGACACAGACATCCCTCAACTCCAAAAAGATTGTCTTAATTAAAACTTCCAATTCGCAATACCAGACACTTCCGCAGCACTTCTTTAACATCCAAGCACGTCATACCTTAGTTGCAGGAACCTTCAACTATGCCCACGTTTCTTCGACGGAAACGCGCTTCTGCGCTCCCGTGAAAGGAAACTCCAAGAAACTCGTCCCAATGATGACGGGAACTCGTTCCTTACCTATACGGGAACTTACACCCAAAAAATGGTTGAGAGACTTACGATTCAAGTTGCAATTGGTACCTTTAAAGTTATTTTGTTCTTGTTGGTGTGCACATCTAATCTTAACCTTCTAGAGTTATACTAATGCCTTTAACTTTTATGCCTACTTAATATGCACAAGAACTCTATTGTGTAATCATGTGCTACAATAAAAATGTTGAAATATAACTAGAAACTTATAATTTTAATAGTAATATTTTATGTGGTAGAATAATATTTTTATATTGACATTTAACAATATAAAATTCCAAAATATATTAATAATTTTTCCTAACCGCTCCCAATGGCGCTCCCACACTTCAACGATCATCCGCTCCCCCGTCCCCGCCCCCGCTCCCGCTCCCGTCCCCGTTCCCGCTTCGTGTAACTAAGCGTCATACTTGATGAATAGTCACAGCAATACTATTAGGCATTATTGGGATGCAACTTATGCACTCAATATTTAGTTTGAAAATTCGAATAGAACTATATAACGAGGTGTTGTAATACATTGTAACATCAGCATATTGTAATATTGTACAATTGTTTCCATTTGTTAGAAAGGACCCTAGGCTATAACCAACATTAATTCTCTTTGTTGATCTAGTCACGTAATCAGTCATGACTGAAACCGCAAGAACGTCTCTCCAAACCAGAGGATGTCACTTCAAAACTTTTAACTAGTGCATTTTCATTTGGAAAGCACATAATATAACTGATGCAGGAAAAAGATTACAGCAGCACAATTACAAAAAGCAAACAAAAGTGAGGACTCAATTATCAAGCTATAGAAGTTATTTAAGTGCATTAGGCATGCCTCACGGAGTTATAAGAAGGGAACTATTAAAATTGAAGTGGCGCTCATAAAGCTGGTCATTTGCAACATGGAAGCAAAGTCATCTTTGTGCTCGTGGTAGATGATAGAACCTCCGTTTGGAGTTAATAGGGAGGGGAAGAAGCAATATTTAGCTAAAACAAACTTGAGCCATTCAATTTATACCATGCATAGTGCAGTCATACTAATAGTTAATATTCTTATGCTCTAGCATATGTTACACATTACTCTAGTTGTGCACCAAAAACAACAAATTTGAACCTCTCATAGTCTACTGCAAGTACCCGTTGGCCAAGATAGATATGCCTACTCATTGTACGCCTTGGTTCGTTTATGGGATACCGAGCATGTACAAAACCACATGATGAGATGCAAAAAGACCAACACAAAGGAACCACTGATTCCCTGAGACACTCATGCTCATGTCGCATAGGCATTTTTCCATCCGGTAAACAAATCAAGAGAATGCCCCAAATGAAATAAAAAATCACAAACAAATAGATTGAGAGAAGAAGAGAATGGGAATATCAATATCAAAAAATTGATTATTTCGTTGCAAAATCTTGCCACTTTATGGACCTAGAAATTGTATAGGAAGAGAAATATGTACAGCGATCAAGAATATCTCTAAAGTATGAATTGCCAACGGCCAGCCAAATTAGGTCTTGCCAACTAATCAAGAAATCCACTAAATCAGATGCCCCATACAAAGATATGAGGATTGTGAAACCCAATTCGCCATTATCAAAGAATGGTCTACACTTTCATGGACCACTCGAAGCTCGATCATAATTTGCGGCACACACTGAAACAAAGTTCCTAATTTGTTTCCAGGGTAAGGGGGTGTGTATAAACCATATTCCTACAATTTACTCCACTCAATTTTGATTATGTCTTGCTTCATTAAATCCAAATATTAGCACGATCTCGAGGAAACCTCCCACGATGTTCTCCATTTATCTCTTAGCACATATAAATTAGTGATGTAATTTTCTGCTATCACCACTACAATGACTTAATATCTAAGGAACCTACCATAACTCCACGAATAGAAACAAGACCTACATGAGTCTCTCATCACGAAACCAATCGAGCAAATGAAATTCATCCCACATGACAAAGGAAATCACAACATAGTAAATCCAAGATTAAACTCTAATTTTCTAGATTTTTGATGTAGAACACATGGAGGCCCAATTTGATGTAGGACAAAAATTGAGAGTTTTTGTATTTTATTTTTATTGTTTTAGAATAAGATTTTGGTTAGGAATATTTTCGTTTAGGTTAGAATTATTAACTTTCCATATTCGGTTTGATTTTGATTTCTACCTTTATTAAGATTCTTGGTCTACAAGAATTAGAAATTTATTTTAATTAATTAGGAAATATCTTTTATTTAATGCTGCTTGTTTTGGCATGATTTATTATTTCTTTTACAGTAGGATTTCTAGGGTTAAGTTCTTATAAAAAGGGCTGTAATCTATTCAATTATTTAACTTTGATAGCTTTTTGATTAATAATATTGCAGAGATTTTCTCTTCATTCTTGTGCGCAAGAATTGCTCGTTGCGACGAGTTGTTTATCTCGTTTGGATTGGTACGCTAACTAATCTCTCGTGAATTCCGCCGCGTCAAGTGGTATCAAAGCAAGGCTTTGCCTGGTTCGATGGCACGAAACAAAGTTGAAGACACACCCATTGACGTTGGTCGTGGGCTTGCTGACCTAAGGAAGATGATGGAGGATACCCGAACACAATTGCAGGATCGAAGCACTCTGTTAGCCGAGATCCGTCAAGATACTCGCACTCAGTTCGCAGAGATCCGTGAGTTGTTGCATGGGTTGACTCTACAAATTCGCCAAAGGCCAGAAAGGGTTGAGAAGGATCGCGCGTTGGGATTTGCCAATCGCCAACCTCCTTACCAGAATAGGAACCGCGTTGAGGGATTTGCCCGCAACCAACCTATTCACCAAAACGTCTCCGGAGGATATTCTTACTATCAATATGATAGTAGGAATGAATTTGAAGGCGAGTCATTCGAGAACCGTGATGATTATCAATCAATAAAGCGACAAGCAAATTTCAGGTATTACAATAAGTTGCCAAAATTTAGTGGTCTTGAATATTTTGAAGATAGTTTGGATTGGATATTGGACATTGATGATTTTTTTGAGTATACAAAAACTCCTTTCGAACAAAGGTGGAGGTTTTTGTTATTGAAGCTTACGGGTCCGGCGCTACAATGGTGGTTAAAATTACAATCGTCAAGAGATCGATTGGGCAAGCGTCGAATTCATGCATGGTCGAGAATCAAATACTTTTGGTGGAGAGATTTTTGCCATGGAATTATGAAGAATTACTGAAGGAAAAATATGGGCCAAAGCAACAAAATACAACCATTATTGTCAAAGATGTCGTTGAAGAAGTTGTCAAAGAGGTTGTGATTCAAGTTGACGAACCAAAAATTGAAACAGAGGTTGGTGATAAGACAAATAATATAGAAGCCGTGGATGAGGTCATATTTGAAGTTGATATTAAAAATAATAATATTGATATTGGTGATCAAGTTGTTGAGGATCGAAACAGTTGTCTATTGGAGATGGTTGATACTAATATTTGTGTTGAGGAGGGTCTCGCCATCAATACAGGAGTGTCGAATGAAATACCTTCAAAAGGATTGTCTAACAATCAATTTGAGGCGTATATCCAAACGATGGATTCACAACATAATTGCATCTTTGATAGGGCTAAAGTTACTTTTGTCGATTTTCTTGGAGTGGAAAAATTTGAATGAATTCCCAATATTCATCTAGTGAATCTTGTCAATAAGGTGAAGCATGAAGAGAAAAGATTATTGCATGAAAACCTTTCTTTGACAAATTTTTGGAGAAGTAAGAAGTTTAAATATTCCATGTTTCGTCGATGCTGTTGTCAACTTGCAACCTATTGGAAGAAGGGACATGAATATTTTGAAGGTCAAGGAGAGTGGACCACATTGTTGAAGTTCGTGTTCGAGAAAATTAATTTGAAGTACAAAATTGATGTAGACAAGTGCCAACGTGTGAAGTTGTTTCAAACAACAAGAACTCGAGGTCGAGTTCTTTTGAAGAAAAGGAGACTGATGTAGGACAAAAATTGAGAGTTTTTGTATTTTATTTTTATTGTTTCAGAATAAGATTTTGGTTAGGAATATTTTCGTTTAGGTTAGAATTATTAACTTTCCATATTCGGTTTGATTTTGATTTCTACCTTTATTAAGATTCTTGGTCTACAAGAATTAGGAATTTATTTTAATTAATTAGGAAATATCTTTTATTTAATGCCGCTTGTTTTGGCATGATTTATTATTTCTTTTACAGTAGGATTTCTAGGGTTAAGTTCTTATAAAAAGGGCTGTAACCTATTCAATTATTTAACTTTGATAGCTTTTTGATTAATAATATTGCAGAGATTTTCTCTTCATTCTTGTGCGCAAGAATTGCTTGTTGCGACGGGTTGTTTATCTCGTTTGGATTGGTACGCTAACTAATCTCTCGTGAATTCTGCCGCGTCACAATTCCATGATCAGGTGGACCGAGCCAAGCCCCAGAAGCCCAAACGGTGTTTAATTTCAGATTACCCAAATTGGCAAAATTCGAACGAGCTTGTAATAGGCCCCAACTTGGTGGGCTGACTTATTTTCGCACTCCGGTTCATAGTCATCAACCTAGGGTTGATGATCAATGGTGCTTTTCGGCCTAATTCCTTCGTTTAGGCTTTATTTTGTGTTATTTTGCCGTTTTAGGAAAGATTTGTTTCATTAATAACTCTAAGACCGTGATTCCTTTTAAGTTGATTCTTTTTGGAAAAGTCTTGTTTTTCTTTCCCGTTTTCAGTTTTAGGAAAAGCCCCAAATTCTGGGACTTTTTATTTTCCAAGTTTATTTTTAGGATTTCTAGGATTTCAGCCTATATAAAGGTTTGTAACCTATTCAATTATGCAGCTTTTATCAATAATATTGTAGAGATTCTCTCTTTCTTTATTGTGCGCAATATTTGCTCGTTACGACGAGTTGTTTATCTCGTTTGGACTAGTACGCTAACTAGTCTCTCGTAAATTCTGTTGCGTCAAATGGTATCAGAGCACGGCTTTGCCTGGTTCGATGGCACCAAACACAGAAAAAGACACACCCATTGACATTGGTCGTGGTCTTACTAACCTAAGGAGGATGGTGGAGGATCAACAAGCACAGTTGACCGAGATCCGTTAGGATACCCACACTCAGTTTGCTGAGAATTGAGATCCGTGAGAAGCTGCAGGGGTTGACTCTACAAATCAGCCAAAGGACAAAGAGGGTTAAGGAGGATCGCACGTTGGAATTTGCCCATCGCCATCCTCGTAACCAGGATCAGAATCGTGCCTGAGGATTTGCCCGAGGCGCAACCTATCGTCGTCAGATGGTAATACGTGATGCTGAGAGTGAAGAATTCAAACCTAAGGATAATTAAGAACAAGAAAACCGTCCCGTTGGGCGACAACAACATTGGTTTGATGATTACCGCATGAAGGTGGACCATCCCATGTCCAACTGTAATTTGTAGATGGAGGAGTTTCTTGACTGGATTCAGAGATTGAGAGGTTCCTTACTATGATGGAGGTTCCTGAGTCGAAGCAAGTTAAGATGGTCGCTTATAAACTAAAGAGCGGCGCTGCAGTTTGGTGGGACCAATTCCAGACGAGGCGACAGAGGCAAGGAAAGGAGTCTGTGGCAACATGGCGCAGAATGAAACAGCTTATGATGGAGAGGTTCTTGCCGTCTGACTACGACCAACATCTGTTCCGGTCATACCAAAACTGTTCGCAGGGATCGAGGTCTGTTTTTTATTACACAACTGAATTCAATCAACTCTCAGATCGTAATAATCTGAGTGAGACTGAAGGTCAACGGGTAGCGAGGTACATGAATGGGTTGAAGCCCTCAATTCAGGAGAGAATAAGATTACAGCTAGTTTGGGAAGTTGACGAAGCCCTTACTTGGCGATAAAGGCCGAACAGATAGAGCGTAAACCAGCCAATTCAAGGTACCGTTGAGAGTCGTTTGTTCTTGCTGCTGATAAGGGGAAAGAGAAACAGCCAGCAATGCCTGCGTTCAACCTAAGGTTACAGTTGGTGATGGTTCTAAATTTGGAGGAGCTAATCAGGCAAGTAGCTCTAATAACAAAAACGTGGCCAAAACCCCTAATCCATATCTCAAGCCCTTTAGGGATAAGTGCTTTCGGTGTAGCAAGCCCGGACACCGCTCCAATGAGTGTCCAGATCGGAAGGCGGGCTTGGTGGAAGGGGGTGGCAAAGAAAATGGGCCTAAAAAGGATTTGCCAGAAGAAAATTCTTATGATGTAGATTATGCAGAGGACAGTGAACGAGAGAATTGTGTGGTGCAACGGGTGTTGTTTTCGTCGAGGGCAGAAGATTCCAGTCAACGTCATAACATCTTTCGGTCAAGCTGTTCAATCAATCAGAAAGTATGTGACCTAATCGTGGACAGTAGAAGCTGTGAGAATTTTGTAGCAAAAAGACTGGTTAACCATCTAAAGTTGCCAACCAAACCTCATCCCTCTCCATACAGAATCATTTGGATAAAGAAAGGCCCTTCGGTGAAGGCACTGAAATCTGTAAACTTCCCCTTTCAATTGGGAAAATTTATAGCTCTGAAGTTGTCTGTGATGTAATTGAGATGATGCTAGACATGTACTATTAGGTAGACCATGGCAGTTTGATGTTGATATTGTTTATAAGAGTCATGACAATACTTACAATTTTAATTGGGAGTCACGTAAGGTTGTTAAGGCTCTTTCCAGTCATGAGGAGCCTGTCAAACCACCTAAAACAGAGAAGTCTTCGTTTCTAAGAATTGCTAGTTCCGAAGCTGAGTTTGTGATAGATTTCAAGGAGTCGAAACAGATTTATGCTAGGGTGGTGAAGCCTCTGGTAGTGGAGTAAAGGAACAAAGCAAAGATTCTAATAGTTCTTGTACCTAAAAAGATACAACCGATACAGCCATTACTGGAGGAATTTGAGGAGCTTGTTACTGATGACGTGGCTAATGAGCTCCCTCCAATGAGGGCTATTCGGCATGTTATTGATTTGGTGCCTGGGGCAAGTTTGCCCAATCTACCACACTATCGGATGAGTCCAAAAGATAATGAGATTCTAAGGGAGAAAGTAGAGGAGTTGCTGCAAAAGGGGCACATTTAGGAGAGTCTGAGTCCATGTGGTGTTCCAGCCTTGTTGATGCCAAAGAAAGATGAGAGTTGGCGTATGTGTGTGGACAGTCGGGCCATCAACAAAATAACCATCAAGTATAGATTTCCAATTCCTCGCCTGGATGATATGCTTGATATGTTGGATGGGTCGAAGTGGTTTCCGAAAATTGATTTGCGGAGCGGGTACCATCAGATTCGTATCTGACCGGGGGATGAATGGAAGACAGCGTTCAAAACTAAGGATGGCCTGTACAAATGGTTGGTTATGCCATTCGGACTATCTAATGCACCGAGTACTTTTATGAGGGTGATGTACCAGTCCAAGGAGGAGCATGTGGGGCATGTGCGCCAAGTGTTGATGGTGCTGCTAGAAAATAAGCTGTATATTCAACTCAAAAAAGTGCAATTTTTTGACTCGCAGCTTATTATTCTTGGGCTATGTGGTGAGTTCTGAAGGTATTCACGTAGATGAAGAGAAGGTTCGAGCTATTCGTGATTGGCCAATGCCTAAATCTGTTACGAAAGTGAGAAGTTTCCATGGATTGGCCACTTTCTATAGGCGATTCATTTGAAATTTTAGTTATCGTAGCACCAATCATGGAGTGCTTGAAAAGGGCAAGTTTCTGTGGGAAGGTGAAGCAGAGCAAAGTTTCGCGCTGGTTAAAGAATGGCTTTGTACTACACCGGTATTAGCTCTGCCTAGCTTTGAGAAGATTTTTGAGGTTGAGTGTGATGCTAGTGGAGTTGGTATTGGGGCTGTTCTATCCCAAGAGAAGAAACCAGTGACTTTCTTTAGTGAAAAGCTGAGTGAAGCTAGACAAAAGTGGAGCACTTATGATCAGGAGTTCTATTCTGTAATTCGCGCTCTCAAACATTGGGAGCATTATCTGATTCAGAGGGAGTTTGTGTTGTACACTGATCATCAAGCGCTTAAGTACATCAATAGTCAGAAGAAGTTGGACAGTATGCATGTGCGCTGGGCTACGTTCTTGCAAAAGTTTCCGTTCACTATTCAGCACAAGTCTGAGGTGTCAAATCGGGTGGCTGATGCATTGAGTCGTCAAGCTGATTTGTTGGTGACTTTGGCCCATGAATTTGTGGGTTTTGAGTTCTTAAAGGAGCTGTATCCAGAGGATGAGGACTTTAAAGAAATTTGGGCAGTATGCATTCAGAACCGGCCTGTTAGTGACTTTCATGTTACTTATGGGTGTTGGGATTTGTCTCACATTGGTTAATTATTTTCTCCAAAACTAGTATATGAGCCTGGGCAGTCTCTCCACTCTTTGCCAATTGGTTTGGAGTTGGATGCTTTAACATGGTATCAGAACTAGGCTTTCGAAGGCTTTTCCCCTTTGTTTGTGCAATAGTTGCACTTTATTTCATTGTGATTCGTGTGTTCCAGATCCTTTGTTTACCTCTTCACGTGCGAGTCAGAGGTCGCACGTGCGGGGGAGTGTTGGGATTTGTTCCACATTGGTTAATTATCTCCTCCAAAACTAGTATATGAGCCTGGGCAGTCTCTCCACTCTTTGCCAATTGGTTTGGAGTTGGATGCTGTAACAATGGGTACTTGTTTCGTGGCAATCATCTTTGTATTCCTCAATCTTCTTTAAGGGAAAGCTTAATCCAAGACCTTCACGGTGGAGGGTTAAGTGGACACTTAGGGAGGGATAAGACAATTGCAAGTTTGGAGGAGCGCTATTTCTGGCCACAACTAAAGAAGGATGCTAAAAATTTTGTGCGGAGGTGCTACACTTGTCAGGTATCCAAGGGTCAGTCTTAAAATACTAGTCTTTATACTCCTTTGCTTGTGCCTAATAATATTTGGGAGGATTTTTCTATGGATTTTGTGTTAGGACTGCCTCGTACCCAACGAGGTGTAGATTCTATATTTGTGGTGGTTGACAGGTTTTCTAAGATGGTGCACTTTATTGCTTGTTGAAAGACATCGGATGCCTCACATGTGGCTAGGTTGTTCTTTCGAGAGGTAGTTCGGTTGCATGGGGTGCCACAGTCTATTACCTCTGATCAGGATGTGAAGTTCCTTAGCCATTTTTGGGTGACTCTATGATGTTTGGAACTTCACTGAAGAGGAGTTCTGCTGCACATCAAAAAACTGACGGACAGACTGAGGTGACTAATTGGAGTTTGGGGAATTTGATTCCCAATATCTGTTGTGACAATCCGAAGCAGTTGCATCACGCTTTGCTGCAGGCTGAGTTTGCTTTCAATAGTGCAATTCATAGTGCCATGGGAAAATCACCTTTTTCCTTGGTATATGTGACATCTCCAAAGCATACGGTGGATTTGGTTCATCTCTCACGGGGTCCTGGGGTTAGTGTTGCAACTGAGGCAATGGCTAAGCAGGCTCAAGAGGTGCATGAACAAGTAAAATAGAAGCTAGTTGAGACTAATGCAAAATACAAGAGGGCTGTAGACAAGCGCAGACGTGAGAATTTGTTCAAGGAAGGGGATTTTGTGATGATGTTCTTGCGCAAGGAGCAGTTTCCAATGGGGACCTATAACAAGCTAAAGCCCAGGAAGTATGGTCCGTATGACGTTTTGAAGAAGATTGGCGATAATGCTTATGTGATTGATCTACCTAATTCTATGAAGATTTCAAAGGTTTTCAATGTTGCTGATTTATCTGGGTATCATGCTGAGGAGCCGCTGTATCCAAACTTGAACTCGAGGTCGAGTTCTTTCGAAGAAAAGGGAATGGATGTAAAACACATGGAGGCCCAATTCCATATCAGCTAGACCGAGCCAAGCCCCGGAAGCCCAAACGGTGTTTAATTTCAGATTACCCAAATTGGCAAAATTCGAACGAGCTTGGAATAGGCCCCAACTTGGTGGGCTAACTTATTTTCGCGCTCCGGTCCATAGTCACTAACCCTAGGTTGATGATCAATGGTGCTTTTTGGCCTAATTCCTTCGTTTAGGCTTTCAAGTGTGTTATTTTTCCGTTTTAGGAAAGATTTATTTCGTTAATAACTCTAAGACCGTGATTCATTTTAAGTTGATTCTTTTTGGGAAAGTCTTATTTTCTTTCCCGTTTTCGGTTTTAGGAAAAGCCCCAAATTCTGGGACTTTTTATGTTCCGAGTTTATTTTTAGGGTTTCTAGGATTTCGGCCTACATAAAGGTTTGTAACCTATTCAATTATGCAACTTTTATTAATAATATTGTAGAGATTCTCTCTTTCTTTCTTGTGCGCAAGATTTACTCGTTGCGACGAGTTGTTTATTTCGTTTGGACTAGTACGCTAACTAGTCTCTCGTGAATTCCGCTGCGTCAATCTTATATCGAAGTTCAAACAAACAAGATAATTTCCCAAGTCTGCCATGATTAACTGAGGGTATGGGTCTCCGTATGAGATCATAGTTGCAGTGCCTCGGAAATATGAAAAACGAGATGAATGTAAGACACTTGGTCACTTCTGCACTCAAGCAACTGGCCCCAGACATTACAGGAAAGAATGGAAGGTGAAGGATCTGGATTTGAGGTTCATGTTTAACACCAACAAGAGTGAGTGGGAAGAGGTGAAAAGGAGAAAAAGTAAAGGAGGTTCTTATCCCACCAGTTACTTTGGTGTGCTTTCCTCTTGTGGCTTAAACAATGTGGTTGAATTGAAAAATCTTAAAGAGGCCATGACAAGTAGATGCTGTAGATTGAGTGCGCCTCCTAGTGTGGTTGTGGCTTCTCCTACTAAGGAGAAAGTGGTTTCTCCTTCTTCGGCTGCTGGAGCAGAACGGGTCTTTGTGGTAGAGCATCCAGATGTTGCACTCGCAGATACTTCCCACGGTCTTTGTGGAAGGGGGTATGGCACGCACTCTATGATCTACATATTCCAAAGAGTATTCAAAGACCCACTCACATGGCCAAGAAAAAGCTTCTAGAGAGAATTGAAATCCTCAAGGCAGCAAATGACCTCTCCTATAAGCCAAAGAAATCTTGCTTAAAGCCTTCAAACAAGTAGAAGATAAGAGTTTTCTTAAATAAGTGCAATCTCTTGGGTCGAGAGTCTTATTTGTTTTCTTCGACAATTTTTGTTTCTCCACCTTGGCTTTCTCTCAAGCATCGTTTTAACTCACGCATAATTTGCCTATCAAAAAAAAACTCACGCATAATTACCAAAAATTTTCACAACACCAAATTCTAACAGAGCATAATACAGTAGCAACAGCAAAGGTAAAACAAAAACAAAAAAAACCCTTACTTGACATCTCCGTGACTTGCTCAGGAGTCAGTTTGGCAGAGAACCCACTTGCAGCGTGCTTGTAACTGTACACCAGCGCCTCCCTTGCTGCGTCCTCGCTAATCCACACACACATGACATTTATACATATCAGATCGATTTCGACAGTCTTAAGATTTTAGGGGGAAATAAAAAACCCTTGTCGTCAAATGAGTATACAGTCAAGTCAAGTAATCACCCCTTCCTAATCCGTCCGTGTCCATATACTATATGTACGTATGTATATAAGCATAATAGAGGAGAGAGAGGGGAAGGGGGGAGGAGAGAGAAACCTGCCGAGGACGGAAGCGAGGGTGCGGAGGTGGAAGGATTCGGGTTCTTCGTTCTCAGGCTTGTCGGTGTAGATGATGTGAACGGAGGCCTCTGATTCTGAGGATGGTTGCGGAAGGGAATCGTCCGCCATAGCTGTGGTGATCGTCCAAGGAGAAGAACAAGGAAAGGAACAAATGAAGGACGAGGAGAAGAAGAAGCAAATGTACAAGGCGCTTGGTTTGATCTGCATTATTACTACTGCTCCTATTGTTGTTTATGTTTATTAATCGGCGTGAGAATATAAATA
Organism: Rhododendron kiyosumense; assembly: GCA_019656275.1. NCBI lineage: Eukaryota > Viridiplantae > Streptophyta > Magnoliopsida > Ericales > Ericaceae > Rhododendron > Rhododendron kiyosumense. The sequence continues at coordinate 1,437,955 of BPLS01000286.1, read as the reverse complement.
CTACTATTGGGGTTTTGTTAATATGTGCCCAGGAGCATATTATAGTATTTATTAAATGATTACTAACTAAAATCTATTTGTATAGATTGTTGTGAAAGTATAAATACGTTACGTAGTATTGAACTAAGAGAGAGACTACCTTTTAGAGAGACCAAATTACCCTTTTGTTTTTCCCTCTGCGCTATCCTTCCACTTGCCTTCCATTTTATAGCCCTTTCGACTCCTTCATGTAATTGAGAAACAAACAAAGGTATTCCAAAGAGCGATAAGTAATTGTTTAGTCCGTTTAATTATAAGCAAGAAGAAAAAACACAATATAATACGTACGTATAATCCAAAAAGTATTGATTATTCTAATAGACCAATTTTATAAAAAGTCCCCAAGCAAAAGATTTATACCTAAATTGACTTATTATTTACGTAGTTGAGCAGTATTTTAGTCTTTACTCTTTTCCTGTTGTGTTTTCTCCCCTCAAACAACTTAGTTATGTAAATTTTTTTGACTGAATCAATCAAACTTTACTTCCTTTCCGAATAAAAAAAAATTCTTGACCGATAGTTTAAAAAAACAAAAAAGGCGAAAAGTAGATCAATTAATTAGTTAAAACAATCCAAACTCACTCTTTAGCTTATAATAAAGTTTGAACAGATAAATTTTCTACTGACAAGGAGAAGTTGTTAGGTCTCACTCAATAGCCACTCCTTTTTTCATGGGTTTATATTAGATAAGTAATTTGCTGAATTTTTTTGTTTCAAAAACTCATGGAGCACCCCCCGCCCCGGAAATATTATCTCAAATAAGCTTTATGCCTGGTATTACATGCTCCAAAAAAAAATATATCTTTAGGAGTATTGCATTTGTTTTCCGCTGAGTATTTCTTTCTCTTAAAACATTTGCCTATACATGGATGTTAAAGGTAGGGGCATTTCTGTCTACTAACAGAAAAAGTTTATCTTCCCAAAAGCACAATTTAATACTCTCTCTGTATCATTACTTTCCCCATAAAAGTTGTTTAATTTGGAGAATTAATGTGTTCTTATCATGTGTCTTAAGAATACAATAATAACTATTATCATATGCCCATGGGGCACATATTAACAAAACTCATACTATTATGTAGCCCTCGAAGATATGCTGGTGATTCGAAGAATCGCGAGGGATCGAGAGAGAAGTTTTTTTTTTTTTTGTCAAACGGAAATTCAAATTTTTTTTTTTTGGTGCTGTAGTGATAAAACGAAGGCATCCAATGCTGAGGCGTGGTGTCAAGTCCTCCTGCGATGTCTAACGGTTTTCAGCCCCTAATATTCCTTCAACACATCAACTTAAACTTTGTGAAAAATCAATTTAATTTGATACGTGTCAAATATCTAAATGACATAATAGAAAATTGGATTATACATTTACATGTATCGGATTAAGTTCATTTTTCACATATGAATGAAAAAATAAAAGCTTGGATCAAATACCTACACGTATTGAATTGAGCTGATTTTTAGTAGAGAAACTCGAAAAATTATTTTAGAATTATTGAAACGGCTCAAATTATCTGTGCGAAACCAGCCTCACGTGACGGTCTGTGTAGGGTCTGTGGGCCCCTGTAGGTGTCCATAGAAGGGTGGTTGATTAAAATTGGTATTAGTTCTGTGAAAAGATTCCTTATTTGTTATTTTGCGTAATTTTTTATGGATGATTGATTCATCCCAACGAGTAAACGAGTAATCTAAGAAGTACTAAAAACCTATGTTCAAAATTAAATTTTTTGAACAATGAAAAAAAATAATCCAATTCATTTAGCTAGAAGAAAGGATCAATGGGTTGACTAAGTAAAAAGATTGGACGATGGTGAGGGGAGAATAAGTAGCTTAAAAAGTACGTAAGGGTGTTTATGCTAGTGATTAACTTATGCATCATAATTTTTTGATTTTGTCTTTATTCAATTTTTATTTTTTGTGTTTGTTAGTTTTACGGCAAACTTTTATGTAAGATAGGTTTGTCTCGATAAGAAGAATCGAAAAAATAAAAAATTATGACTTTTACACAAGTAATTTGAAAAATATCCAAAGAGAAGCTAAAAAAATTAGTTTTTGGACTCTTTCTTGGATATTTCTCAAAATACTTGTGTAAAGTCATAATTTTTTTGCTTTTCTGGTTCTTGAAATTACTAGGTAAAACATGCTCTATTGATTCAGTTTTCATGGAACTTCCTACAGCCTAATTTCAACCATTCACATTCCTGAAGCAATCCTTGTTATTTAGAAAAGAACATGGCTTTATTGGCTGGAAAAACTAATACTCCATGAGGTTAATGAAACAGAATAAAACCAAGGAATCTCAAAAGCTTCAGAAAACAGCCTCCAATACAAGCAATAACATAGCAGAGTCACAACGACTAGCAGCAGAAAAACATATACCCATGAAATGCACTAACAGATGAAGAAAAACATAGCATCCGAAATTCCGTTGAGCCATTACGCAAGTCACGACTTTCTGTCCTCTTTCCGAGCACTCCATTCACTTAACAAGCTCACTCCTACACACTAACTTTCAAGAATACAAAAAAATAAACCAGAGTACAACCACAATACATCCCAAACATAAGAAAAAACATAACTCAAGTATCAATATTACATTAAGAGGTCTACAAATACAGTGAACATCCCATTAAAACAAACAAAAAAACCAACAAAACAAACATCCCCAAGTGTAATCTTTGACATCTCATCCTCATCTCCAAATTGTTCTGCCATCCTGCAACACAAATAGGTAATAATATCAATAGAAGAAACAAAAGAGAGCTTCCAAAATTTTCAGGACATAAAATATTGAAATAGTCTTGCCATTAAGGTTCACAAACCTTGTCACTGCAAATTTCTCAATTGATGAACGGCTAAAATGAAGGGGTTTATCCTTAGAGGCATGCACATAGACTGAAAATCTACCCATCTTGGCCCTGCAAAAGTACATAATGTTGGAAATTCCCATTTATTTAGAAGTTTCAAAACTTTATTTATTTATTGGACACAATTCAAACCCAATAGGTGTGTCTTTTATTACACCAAGGGTTGTGAGTTTTTAAACCAAAAGGTATTTGGTTTAAATTGAAGAGGTGTGTCAATTGCGAATAGATACACCATCTAGTGCATCCATGCATTGTGCTAGATTCCTGTGAGTCTTGGGTTAAATCTTGGAGTCGTTTGTGATCATTAGAACCTGCATGGAGGGAGCACACGACAACTTTTGTCATGCCCTGCCCCGCAAAACGACACCCATTATGGGCCCGAGTCGGCGCGGCCACGTGGCATTCCCAATCACCAACCAAACAATCACTTAACAACAGATATTAACTCAGAATAAACCAGCGGAAGACTTAACACTAATAGTAACAAAAGAGTCGACGTTATACCATATCATTACATACTTGACATACTAAAGTGCATGACATCCTTGTTACAAAACGAGTCGATAATATGTACAAGACAACTCACTACCACCGACACTATCAACAACCTCAAACGCAACCCCAAAACGCCGACTGGTAGTGGACCATCCTACGAACCCCTGTTATCTAACAATCCAAAGGAAAACTAGGAGTGTGTGAGATATAAAATAAATCCAATAAACTCAACATAAACAACTATAATTTATATTCACAACACATGCAGTGACACGTCTGCCACATCCCATGTACCCATGGTATTGTGTCCCGCACACCAAGCTCCCATTCACCGTAAATTTTGGCACGGCCCACGACAAGATGTGACTCACTCCACAAATCTTATACGGGTACAATCAACATACACCAAGCATGCACATCAATAACTAAATCAACCATAGCATGATACACAACCAACATGTTAACATCTTATTGAAGATATAAGATATCAAACACACTCACCTGTGAATCGACTGAAGTATGTCAAATTACGGTTTTGGCACCTCCCGATTACTCAGCTCGTTACCTAGCCACACGCTTAATCGTATTAGTAATGAGTTCAACGAACGATCAACACAAAAATATAAAGCTAATAAGGAACTAAACAATGCCCAAAGAATGCAAGTATGTCCATCTCAGAAACCTAGAAATAAACCAAAGCACACATGAAGTTCAAACACAACAAAACTCCCAAAATGACAAGAAATCCTACAACCAACCTGTCTTTAAATGACTGTAGCATTTTATAGGATCAGAGTTGGGTCATGAAACCACCACCATTAGAAAGTAGACTTCCAGTACACCAATATCGATATAAAGTTTGTCCCAAATAGATTTCGAATGACAAAGTTATGACCGTCCGAAGATGCACACTTAGAAACACAAATCTGCAGTTTCTGCAAATCAACCAACTTCGAACCAAAAGCTGTGTTTACCTACGAAATTTTAAGGTACAAATCCTACATGTTCTGAAAGATTTATGAGTCTATTTTCCAAATCAAAAACCGGTTCGCAAATCCGATACACGTGCTAGGAGATATGCCTATTTTTCCCAAGATGTATCAATGCAGCAAATACGAAATTCAGCAGAACACACAAAATTGTAAAATCCGCCAACACTAGACTATACCACCACATGATCTGAAATTTCGCAGAGATCATAGAAACATATCAAAGTTTATCCCTGATTTTTCCCAGAATTTTTACAATAAAGGAACCTAGTCAAAACTACCTCCAAACTCAGAAATTCTGTGCAGCGAAGCACAATTTCCAGCAGAACAGTCTGTGATCGAAAGATCACTAAAAATCGAACACTTAATATTTTTCGATGATTCTTGCGCCAAAACATCACCAACTCAACAATCTTTAAAACCCATAAGGACCCATAACCAATTAACTTGTTTAACTATAATGAACTGGATGAAAAACGCAGCTCTGGAAGCTGTCCAGATTTTCCAAAATTCACAAGACACATATCAACTAAAGCCATATCAATTCACCTCCAAAACATGAGATATAAGCCCTAGAACATGGAATTCAAGACAAAGGCATGAAATCAAGTGCAGGAACACAAGAATTATCAAAACCAAACCTCAATTCAAGCAAAGAGATGCAATCCCTAGGTTTTTTTCTATTCTCCTCTCTCCACCCAAAATGAAAAAAGTAATTCCCTCCCCAAGCTTACTTGATCACAATTCAAAAGAATATGCATAACCATTAACTAGTGGTGGACACAAGATTTTTACCTGGCAAGGCCCACACCACGTGGTTCGTGGTTCGTCTTCTTTGATTTCCTTGAAATTAAGGTTCGTAAAATACTCATTTTCCCGAACAAAACCCTAACTCGAAAAAAATTTACAAATCTACAGATCAAGAGAGAGAGAGAGGAGTTACCTTGTTTGTGTGGTTCGTCGTTTGTCCTCCTTCTCCATGGATCTGTTGGAGTTAACAGAAAAAACCCTAATATTAGACCTAAACCTGGTTGCAACCAAAGAGAAAGAGAGAGATTTAGATCGAGAGACAGAGATCCCTCATTTCATCATCGATCGTGGGGTTTGTGGTTCGTGTCATTCGTATCTTCTCTCTCTCTATCTCTCCGAAGAAGAAGAAGAAGAAGAAGAATAATGGGAAAGCGTATTCCAGGAGGAAGGAGACCCGCGAATGACTTTTACCCGACCCATGCCCTTTTTAAACCCGCAAGATGCATGCTTTTATCACAGCCATTGGATCCAACGGCTCACACGCGACGTCTGCGTTTCTGCATTCTAAGGGCGTCCATAGCTAAAGGCCCCTGTATGTATTATATATATATATATACACACACACACCACAGCAAACACACCAATTCATTCCACCATTCTCTCTGTGCAAATGGAAGACCCAAAATTTTGCCCCAAATTCCATTCACATCCACGAGCACCATCAACGACGGCACCACCACAGAAGCCATCTCTATCTCTCTCTCTCTCTCTCTCCAAAAATCCTTATCCGAACTCGAGAGAAAATACTCTACAGCAATGGACTTCAAAGAAGAATAGTACGCCCCCACGATGGAAGACAAAGAAGAGGAGATCCCCCAGGAAGGCGTCTGGGTCCTAATCATCCACCACCTCTCCCCATTATTTGCCTTGAAAGGTAAAACCCCAAAACTGGGTTACGAACTGGAAAAATGATTACGAAAATATGGAATTACCTGTTGTGATTATGGCGGTCAGTTGCGTCTTCGGTGGTCGGCAGTTGGTGCGGGCGGTGGGTGCTAGTATGTGGTGGGTAGGGGTGGAGCACAAATGGGTTTGGTTTAGGGTGGAGTAGACATAAGGAGGAAAGAGAAACCCATATTTGCGAGTCCGCGACAACGGAATCCAATTCAAATTGACGGCTTAATTAGGTTGAATTAGTCAATTTAGTAATTTAAATGGCTGATTAAGGTTCGAATTGATGATTTTTGGATCCAACGGTAATCACTTAGGCCGGTGGCAGAGCAACCAAATGAAAACCCACTTTTCTAATTCAATTTTAGGTTATTCAATAGGCATCTCTTTTCGGACTAAGAACTCAGGAAAGTAAACTTCTAATATACAAGTGTGTGTCAATGTAAACTTGCAATGTGTATATTTGTAGATATATAGATGTATATAGTGTGTGTGTGCGCACGTGCTTGTAAACTGTGTGTGGGAGGAAGAAGAGATGACGAAGAAGAATGGCATATTCGTAAATTTAGGGTTTAGCTCCTATGGACTCATTAAGGGCAATATTGGAAGATTGCATCACTTTTGAAAGAATTTTCGTGAAAAAAATTAACGGTTCTAGATGGAAGGGGTCTAGGGGAAAAGGAAACTTTAAGGAGGGGGTCTGGCCGTAGCGAAAATTCGTAGAGGGGGGGTAACCGTGAAACATGGGTAAACGTGGAGGGATGTCTAGGTAAATAACCCCATTTTAAATATTTGTGAGGAGAGGTTTCTGAAATAGGCCATGTTAGGGAAACTATTTTAGTACTTATAAGATGTACATCAAATAAAATGTTTAAAATATTCCACAGTACTTCAAATGCCTTTCATTTCACAACAGTGAGGGGAAAAAATGTAAGGTAATGGAAATGAAATCCCCCACGACTCTTTTTCCATTCAAGCCACCATGAATCACCATCAAAACAGATGTCTTGGCCCTTTTAAAAGCCTTTGCACATGAGGTGAGTACTTTGATTAACCTTACACTAATTATTATTGTAGTTTTTTGATCAGTGAAAGTTAGTATTGTTAGAATGTGTGAACAAATTATGCGGTAGAATGTGTGAACAAATTTAAGCTTATAGTTTTCACTCTTACACTAATTTGAAGAAGAGAGACTTTAGATTTATTTTCTTCCCTTAATGCTCAGATTACATAGATTTCGAGATCTCCCAAATGGCAGGAAGATAATTTACCTAGAGCCAGGACATTCAAAAAAAGAAAGAAGGAAAGAAGGAAAAGTTTTCAAGAAAAGTAAAAACCAATTTTACCATAAGCGAAAGACAATGAACAAAAAGAAGAAAATTGTAAAATCTATTCACCTGTAAGAAACCTCGTCTCAAAAGACAACCTTTGTTCTTGACACAAGTACAGAAAACCAAAGCAAACAATTATAGCTGTTTACCATATAAAGTGAATCACCAATAACTTCATAACTCATTTGAGATCCAATAACAATTGGTATATGAGTATTGGCATGAAAATTAGAAACATCGTCAGCCTGCAAGGTAATAACTGAAGTTATGCAATAATGTGTATGGAATAGGAGCTAACATGGGTTTTACTATAACCGAGGAAAAAAACGCACATTTACTTGAGAGTCGCACTGGAACATACAAGAGGACTATATAAACATTGGATACTTACCTGCTTCTGATGTAATGTTTACTCAGATAATCATTATGAACTATCGATTTACCACACATTTAACATAGGTCTTTTTTCCTCCCCTAAATGTGGAATTTACATTACCCTTGACATCTGAAAATCCAACTCGACATATATTGCCAGTATTTGTACGAGTTTTAAGTTATGATAGGAATCCATAGCTAATTGACTAATGTTATGCCATATAGTTCAAGTATCTTACGGGCATCATTGGAGCCCTACGGGCCCCTCACCAATTACATCCCATAACCACGTAGAGGCAACTCTAGTGGTTCAAGGTAACACTTCTAGTTCAACAAACAGGTTCCAGCAACAGCTGCTTCATACCCAATCCACCAAGAACAACAAAACGGTCATGTCCAAATGAATATATTTGGGTGAAGCCAATAATGGAAGTCAATGATGTATCTTCCATATACAGTAGGACAGTTCATATTTCCTAGTATGGCCTAAGGTCTCATCTCATGAAAACGTTTCATCTTTTGATGCAACATGTTTGTGAGGGAAAAAAAGGGGTAGATTCAACACAAACCAAGAACGCGAACAACAGAAAAAGGCAATTACCTTTATTGCAGGCAATCCTAAAGGGCAGGGTTTATCAAAAATATGAGCTAAAAATAAATGCTTCGAATCTCCCTGCACACAATTACAATAACAAGCTCTCAAAGTTTTGATTCTTTAGAAGTTATCACCTATTTTTTACAAATAAGAAAACCATTATAATGATAAGCAAATAATGAATACCACCACCATTAATAAAAAAAACCCACAAAAAAAAAGATCTTCCAAACCAAATCCAACAATTGTGGATGCACTATTCTCCATAGAATTACATTTGCCAAACTCAGGTACGTAACCTTGAAAAAGGATAATAGTTTGTTGAATGCACAAAATACGGCTATGAAGGGCATTATTATACCAAACATATTCAAAGCAAAAGCAGGTGTCAAATTTGTTGCAGAATTGCAAATTTGAAATAACTCCTCCTACAAATTGCCTAAATGCTAAAAAGGAAGCCATAAGGTCGTTTTGTACACAATGGAATTTCCCAAAGTCATGTGAACCCCAGTTTTTGGGGCATATATTTGTGGAGGGTCCCATTAGCATGCATCCAATAGGAATTGAAACCTACGAATTCTCTAATTATGAGTTGGGCACTTTAACCATTCAACCATGGATGCTTAGCGGAGATCCTCGTAAGGTTAAAGTAGCCAACAGAAAATCTCACTATATTTAACCAGGAAAAGAACCAAGGTAAAAACACTAAGGAAATTCATAAATGTGTTCTACACACCATAACTGCATACAACCTATTAAGAACATCATTCATGCCACCAATTTCCTCATTCGATGATCGTCGGTGCCTTTCAATACTGTGCTTTGCTATCACATTGTGCACATGGTTGTAGAAGCAGTCATCCATGTTACCATCTTCAAAGTTTGAGCATTAACAACCAAAATCTATTGATCTAAAAGGCCTACCATTATCTGAAAAAAGCAAGCAGGGGGAAAAAGGGCCAGTTATATGCAATAAAAGCTGAATTAAAAACAAGAATGCTGATGCAATCTTACCTTGTGAATGGTGTAATATGGTGCCCAACAGGTTTTACAGCTTCAAAATAGTCAAATAGCTCAGATGGAAAAGCAGAAAGATATCCTGTACCCATTTCATCTTGACAAGCAGATAAAGCAGAAACAATAGCAGTCATTTCTCTTCTAGAGTATGCAATCTTACCTTGTGAATGGTGTAATATGGTGCCGAACAAGTTTTATAGCTTCAAAATGGTCAAATAGCTCAGATGGAAAAGCAGAAAGATATCATGTACCCTTTTCATCTTGACAAGCAGATAAAGCAGAAACAACAGTCATTTCTCTTCTAGAGTATTGTTGTGAGTGCTAGCCCACATCTATGCCAAGACACTCATGTAATGCCCTTCAATACAGAAAAAGTAAAAATTGCCTCTTAGAAATCATATACGGGTACGCAACATTTTACTGACCAAAGGGTAGATCAAATATTGAGTCATACACATGCTATTGTCTAAAACTGGGAGCAAAACGAGACTTGATCGTAATCAATTGGAAACCATTAGAGCATCTGAGGTAAGGAATCCGACATTGATAATTTGAGGTTCAGTAGTAGCAGAATTTGATGCAGTAGGATTTAGGGGTATTGTTGTCATTTTAGTGTCTTTAGTGTGTGTAGGATTTTGAGTTGAGTCCATAAATAGGCAAGTTGTCTATCATTTTGGTAGCTTTTTGATTATTAAGAATATTGAATATATAGATTGAGACATAGTTTCGCTCTTTACCCTTTGGGGTTTATCCCCTTGAATTGAATTTTGCCTCTCTCTTTGAATTTTAGATTCCCTTTCATATTTTGATTGCATCAGAATTTAATGAGATAATCCAAATAAAAAACACAAAGATTGGTCTACAATCCTCTTAGAAGTTTCTAGAAGAGTGGTTCATGGATCCATGAACCCAATTTTAGCCCCGCCAAAAATATACAATAGCATACCAACATCCTTGAGAAGAGCACAACTTTAAAGTTCATGCTAAAATTTAAAGTACATCCCATTAATCAAAATTAAGAGTTAATGCAGCACAAGTTCAATGCCAACTTCATGCATGACCCAAAAGTAAAGTTCATTCACAACGTTTATAGCAGATCTTAATTTATTTGGACACAAGACTTGGTTGGGTTTCATATCCATGGAGGGAAAAGAAAAACCAAAATTTGTTCTCATCTCAATCACGGAATTAACCCTGCAATATATCATACTGATGACAGACTTTTCTTCCTTTACTAATACACTACGATACGAAATCTATCAGTACATTGAAGCACAATTCTCCAAAACCTAAAAAAGATATACTGCTCTTTTTTTACCTCCATCAGGAAGAAGACCAGATGGCTGCATTTTATGAAAAAATTGGCAGAGAGCTCGCAGCATTGACGCTCGTATCCTTCAAATACCTCACTCATCTCTCCTCCAAATCTCCCAACAACCTCCTTCTCAATAAAACAATTAAACAGATTGAGCTTAAAAAAACAATTGGAAAGTTAGAATTCAATGAAATCGTAGCCCATAATCGAAATCGTTTGGGATTTTGTTAGCGGTTGAGGATACACCCGGAAGAAGAGGAGGAAGACAACTTGAAGATTCGATCTATTTTACCACGAAGGCTACAAGGCTATAAGGTAACCACAAACTGCATCTCAGATTTCACGTACTTCATCCAACAACCATCAATTTTTCAATCTCGAGAGAGCGAAATTCAAATTAACTTGTTGAAATCCAATCCAAAACAGAACATAAATTAACACGTCATAAGTCTAAATCCTCATGAATATATGAAGTACAAAGCTTGATTTAGAAGAACTGATGTGGTTCTAATTTGGGTTCCTTCTAAATACTTGAAATCTACAGTAGAATTGATACGGTTCTAATTTGGGTCACGAACATTTTCATAAAATTAACCAAAAGCCTACCCACTTACACACTTTACCATAAGGAAAAACAAAATGAAAGAGTAAATAAAGAAGCAATTTTTTTCAAAAAGAGAAACATATTTCTTGCATATTAGTAATTTCTAGTATGTCTTCTATATGTATTTCGCATCAAAATTTTAGAAATGCCAAAATTACTTACCTGTATCAGTAATCTCACTATTGAGTAAATCTCTCCACCGCCACATTCAACGCTCTCCGTCAACGATTCGTCAAAAACTTCTTGACTTCATCTCTTCATTCACAAGAAAATTTCAAAAATCTGTTTTGAATAGTGGAAAGATCTATCGAGGTGATAACGAAACCCAGACATTACCTAGGGCGAGAGAAGGAATTGAAGAAATCACAAAAATTGAAACCAAAAACAGCTGAAATAGAGCCCATAAAACCTGTTGAGATAAACAATCGTCAAATTTTTTAGCCCAATGGTTATTGTAAAATTTTAGAACTATTCTCTTATTTGTTGAACTGGTATCAAATTTTTTGATCTCAATTTACAAAAAATTATCGGGTTGACCGGATTGAAACTTGTTTTAACCCAAGTACAGGGGTTCTGATAAAAAAAGAAAAACAAAATCAACAACTACAGGGTAGTTGTGCAGAAATATACAAAGGTCCATAATTGTACTTAAAAAAAGTTGTAGGAAGACAACTGCGTCCGAAGCATTTGTGACTAGAATTGTGTTTTAAAGTTACATTGTTAAAATTGCCTAGAGAGACAGAGAGAGACCTGAATGGGGAGGGCGTCCATGTGAGTCCTGAGAGCAAGCCATGGCTTTTCCCCAAACCCAAACCCAATCGAAGCCACCACCCCAGTCCCCGCAAACGGCCACGCATACTCAATCCCAAGCGAGCTGAGTTGGGATCGCATGAGTCAGCTGGTGTTGTGCTCCTGGGATGCCAGCTCCGCTGTTTCGGGTATTGGTGAATCCTCCTCTGAACCCACCTCAACCAATTGAAGAACTCGGGCTCCCTTGCCAATTCCAACAAATCAACGTAACCATTTAGGTGAAAGAATTTGACGATTGTTTATCCCAACAGGTTCTATGGAGTCGATCTCGTCCGCAAAGAGAGAGAGAGAGACGTGTAAGAGATGAATAGAGGGACATTATTGGAGTAGGTCTCCATTGCTCCCTCTCTCTAATTGTTCAAAACAGTCTTACTCATACACCCCATCCAGATTGTCTCTTTCCACAGAGTCCCAAAGTCCAACATTCAATAGTTGTAGATGCATGCACTCCATGTTCTGTGCATCACGTTACATCACTATCGTCCTGTTCCAATTAATGTCATCAAGGCGGTCAGAAGCCCAACGGTACCCCCCGAAAATATGAGAAACATGATAAAATGAAGAACAAAAGAGAGGACATGGATGGAATATATGGGAAGTCAGAAAACCTAGTAAAGTAATATACAAATAATGACTACTGTAGTTTACTGTAGCAAGTCAAAGTCGGAAGTGCCCCCACAAAACAAATGTGGTGTATAAATTAAAGGGGTGTAATTGGAAAATTTGGACTAAAATTGTCCAATTCGAATTGGAGACTTCAAATTCTTATATGGTCAAGGGCCATGGATATAGAGACACATAAATATGTTAAATTTATTGAGCCTAAATGAAACATATTACATACCTAAGAGCATAACATTGGCTATACACCTGCTGATTGGATATATATGCAAACTTGCCAATCTTTTCATCAACATTTTGCTTCCAATAAAGAGCTCATACAGCCTTCATGCATATAATAAAGTTGTACTTTTTCTATCAATTTTCTTTTGTATTTGCAAGAAATTGAAAGTTAGGAATAAATAGGAATTCCTATTTCTTCATGGATAAGACTCATAATGACACCTTATGAATGGAAAATTCTAACATCAATTCTTGTACTTTTTACTCTTTTTCCCCGCCAAGCGCCCAATATCAATCTAGCCTACTCCCCAGAGTCTGGCTATGGCCCGCTTTGCTAAGCCAAGGTCGGCCGACCATTTTGGGCATTACAAAACCTCCACATCAACGGCTTGATTTAGCAAAGATTCGAAAGCAAGAACTCTCATATTGCCGACCCCAAGTGATTGGGACGCAAGGCTCAGTTTGGTTTGGTTTGCTTTGTTTCTGCCATTCCCCTACTTAAAGGAGCCTAGTAACACCATAAATACATAACAGGGCTACATGTACATATATTTATGCAAACAAAGTCAATTTTACCAGCACCTATTGCTTTCTTGCCAGGAAAGTGTCAGCTTCAGGTGGCCTAAATAGGTCATCTTTTCTCATCTTCACCTTGCTCATATATCTCCACTTCGTTTGGTACCGCATGGAAGCCTTCCCTTGGTTTGGGAACTGCACTCCAACAACCTATCCAACGAATGAAGCATGCACAAACCAATATGACAAAGTTTAATTTCAGCCAATCATTTCAAAGCACCTAAAAGACATAACGGTACAAACAGATATCCCAAATGTAAGGCAATTGTCACACTCGCAGCGCATGAAGCTAAACTTGTACAAGTTACACAAAACCAATTGCTCAATTATTTTCTAGTAAACTTCATCCGTGTACAGAATCTAAGGTTCAAATCAAAATCAGAAAAATTCCCCTTCCTCAACCAATACAATAAGGAAATCATATAATCATGTCATTTATAAATTAGACCAATCCATAGGTTAAGAACTTCAAACCATAGCAGGTTCAAGCCAACCCAAGAGGCTCATACATGCTCATGTCAAGTGTGCATGCACATGAATCTACAAGAAAGAAAATGAACGGTGCAGCCAAAGTACATAACACTGCATTTTAAGAATTAGTCCCAAATAATTAGGAACCACCATAACAGTAAAAATGCTGCTATCGAAAAGAACAAAAACCAAATGGAGGTTCTACATTTGTAGCCGCCAACCTCAAATGCATTACTACGAAGTTCTCTCTTTTTAATCTGTGAAATTTTGTCAATCTTCCATGTATACTTCCCACTAGGTGATAGCCTACGCACGAAGAACATGCTCGGTTGTTTGGAAGCGTATGATTTTGTTCGGGTATATTTGCATGTAATTTATATGAAGTAGGATAAGAAAGGATGATTGCTGGTTGTTTTGTGTCGAGTATTGTTTTGGATATAGTGGCAAAAATGTTACCGATAAACTTGATAATGGGTACATCGAGGGGAAAGAAAAGAGCATAAATGGAGACTAAATGACCTGCCTCAAAGCCAACATAAATAGACAGAAAGACAGAAGTAGAAAATTAAAAAAACTTCTAATGAGAATTGGGAAGACAAAAAAACCAATTGTTAATAAAAACTTGGTCTGGACTAGACATTTGCATATCTAGTAGCACCTTCAAATCCAATCCAAGTAGAGACATCATCAAAATGCAACCTCAGAACTGGAAATATGAATATTTAGCAACACAGTCCAATTCAAATCAAGTAACGACTACACAATACACCAGCATTCATCATTTTGAAAACCAGGGGCAATAGAGTAGGATTAGGGGATGTGATTCTCATGCCCTGTTGTTGATCAAGTCAATAGCAATAGCAGTAGAAATAACAGGATTTAGCAGTAGGATCTGAGCTTGGAGATATGATATTCCAAGCCCAAATTTTCAACAGAAGAGCACCAACATAATGTTCCAAAGGAAAGCAGAATTTAAGTTTACATCGCATAGAAGTTGAAAGCATATTGGTAGATGCTCTATACATACAAACCAACATTTGCAGGTTCAAGGTTATATTACATAGAAGTTGGGAGCATATTGGCAAATGCTATATATGTACATTCAAATCATCTAGATTCTGTTGAAGTTTGCAAAGACATTGGTAGAGATGTCTATTGTTTAGTGTTTGGAGTTCCAAAAGTTGCTAGATTGAGTAGCTGTTAGTTTGAAGATTTGTTCAACCAATTTAGGAACACCAAAAGAAGGCATGTTCAAAAGTTGTTACTATCCAACAAAAAAACCAGCCTTGCTGGATGGCTGGAGATTGTGAACCAAACGAGTAATACGTTCACTGAAGGCTATAGAGTAAAAACATCAAGGAAATTGCTAACAAAGTAAATCACAACTTCATCCAGTTTCCCGAATCCTGCTGGTTTTGTGGCAGAGGAAAAACAAAACTGAGTGTCGGGTTACAAAAGTTTACAAAAGCGATGTATAGTTGTTTTGGCATAGAGTTTTTTATGGGATGTCACCGGCACACCTATTTTACTATTAGGGAGCTCGTGTGGAGGATGGTAGTGTGCTGGTAATACTGAATCTTCAAAAGTCTCAAATCAAAACAAGACATCAAAATATATAAAAGAGTGATCTTCTACCGGATAGAAGAGATGAAACCATCAAATATTTTATAAAATTTTCCAAAAAACATATTTCAATTTTTCAACAAAAAATCAAACAGGAAAAGAATGCATAAGTCACATACAATTTTTCCATGAAAATTAAAACGAGAATAGAATGCATAAGTCGCATACATCAACTAAGCCCGAAAGTGCAGAGAATGGCTAATAAGAAGAAACACGTTGAGCAAGAATAACACAATCACAATTTTTTTACTTTTTTCCGCTAAACCAAGACTTGTGAAATAACAAAAAACAGTTATTCCGAAGCACCTAAAAATAAAAATAAAATAAAATAATGAAGAATAAAACTATTTCTACCAAATTGATACTCCTAACAATGGAGAGAAAAATGACCCTTACATCTGGTTGTCAATGATTACATATCTAAATGGTGAATTGCCCTCCTTGGAGACCAAGCTAGAACGAAGAAAATGTAGATAAGGTAATTCATAAAGAAGACAAATGATGAGTAAGATCATGCAGTGCTATCAATGACGGCCCAGGAAAAAAAAAAAAAGTAGCATGTCTGCATATCATCTAAAAAACTAGCATATCCAAAAGCTCTAAATAAGATTACAAATTATGGTTGAAAAGCATGCTATCAGGGGCGAGTAATAGAGTAAGATAAGATTCAGTACAATGTGATCATTTTAAAAATCCTACACTACTAAAGCAGTATCATAGGATATGTTGCACCATAGGCTATTAATTGCAAAGAGGAGCCTCGTTCTTAGTTGGCTTTCAGGAGGGGACTTAGAAAAGATTCAAGATTGAAAGAATATTATCTCTCTGCAATTTCTCTTCAAAACGCTATACATTTAAACCATAGAATAGGTGTCCTTCAGCATTCAATCAATAAAAATGTAAAACAACGCAATTGGATTAGTTCAACAAGTTTCAATGCTTAAAAATATATTTTCATGTTACCACAAGAAAGGAAGTATCAATGCTATCAGCTTCTAGCTCCTCCAGTAATCCTCTACCTTGAGCATCATCTACAATCTTGCAATAACAATTTCCGCATGAAGGCAATAATACATTTTTCCTAGTGTTAACTCTAGAAAAAGAAATAACATTAGGTGCTTATGTATTCATTTTGTTATATTGTTCCCTGTATCCTCTAGAATTTCAACGACAGTCAGTAAAAATTTATGAACACTTTAATGGTGTTATTGCATAATATCACAATTAAGAGAAAAGTACACGCTCGAGTCTCGTAATAAAGGCATTTCAGTCATTCTAATCATACCAACATGCTTTTTGGCACCGAATGGTAGCCTTCTTCCTTAGTGGATATGTCATTCTCTAGAAAGAAAAAAAAAGGCATAGCATGTGTAGAGGGGTTGAAGTGGTGTTATACCACATATTCAATGGCCTAGCTAATGCAAAGTTATGAGATGGAAATCATGGAAGGATGCGAAATTGCAGATAGCAGCCTGTTTAGGGCATCTCTAGTGCTGATGCTAAAAATTATGTGTTATATGACATAAAGAGTAAAAAGTGGGTCCCTATTTTTGTTTGTAGAGAGTGTATAAATTTAGGAAGTGAATATGTGTTATAGTGGATTAGTTAGAGTGAGTTAGTGCAAAATGGTCCCCACCATTTTCTTTCTCTTCCCCCCTCATGCTTTCTCTTTCTTTTTCTTTATTTTCTCTCTCCTCTCTCTTCCAGTATTGGTCTCTCTCTCTCTCCTCTCCTTCTCTTATAAATGTGTTGCTACAATTAGAAAAACAGTTATTCTAAGTTAAAAGGATAGTACCATTTAGCACACCCATTAAAGTGTGCAAAACTCAATTTTGTTGGTTAACCAAATTGATTTCTGAAGAAAAATAGTCCTTAACCAATGCATTAGAGATGCATATGCCAAAAATCATTTGAATGAGAACAACAAGGACTACAACATATTCCGAGCAGCATTAAGTCCTCCATTCGTTTGAATTAAATCCTTCCTTGGTACTCCTCTTCAGAGTGAGTATGAACACAATTCTACTTGTAGGTACAAGAAAACTAAACCTTTAAACAAGCATATCATTTTGTCACAAAGTTTGTAAAGAACAAGCACCACGATTCGTAAGCTAGTTCATAGATATAATACAATCAGAACTGCCTTTAAATTTCTATACAAAAAGAGGAGAAAAAAAGTATCTTGATCCCTTCAAAATTTCAACTTGCCCACGAATAGTACAAGTCCAATTGACTGGAAAAGGCAATTCAATTCCAATTCAGGGGAATTCATTTCTTGGGCATTTGGAATAGTGAAGTAAGATTCAAGAAATGAGATTCAATACAAAGATTTTAAAGACAATATTCTTGATCATGTTAAATTGCGGGCAAAAGAGCAACAATACACAATTAAGGAACCAATAAAAAACTGAAATAGTCCCTGTAGTTAAATGTTTGTGTCAACTTGGTCCTTGTAGTTGTAATTGGCTCGATTTATACTCTGTACTTTCCATTTTGTTCCAATTTGGTCCAATTGCTAACTGCCGTTAGTCTGTCGTTAGTCCTTTTAAATAAAGACAAAAATAAGCTAATAAAGACAAAACTAAACCATAAACCAATAAGCCAATTTTTTCGTCTTTATTCAAAAAAATTGGATTTCGATGGTAATTTTTTACTTTTTAAGTTCCTCTCGTCATGGCGAAGCAATAATCCCGAAAAAAATGAAAAAAAAAACTAACAAATGCGAAAAAAAATTGAATAAGGACAAAAAAATAAGCCACTTGGTTTATTTAACCTAACAACCCCCTAATTTATGTAATATTCTGACTTTTGGATATGGTTCTTTATCATATTGTGACTTTTGGATCTATATCATGTTGTGACTTTTGGACATGGTTCTATATGCATTTTCAGTACTATGCAAAAAAATAAGGCATCTTAGTATTTGTCCATAAGTTAAACAGATAAACAATACCAGTGGTTATGTTGCCTCATGTCTGATCATGAAAATGCTGAATTAGAGGGCAACTTTTTGCAAAAAACTATAGCCAAATTTCTTCTTAGGTGCCTCCTTATCAATGGAAGAATGAGCTGTGTTTCAGTTTAGATGTATATTAGGTAGACCTGTGCAAAAAACCCGTCCACCCGCGGACCCAACCCGACCCGAAGGGTCCCGGGCGGGGTTGAATATGTGTTTCGGATGGATATAAGTTCATTTTCGGTTAAAAATCAGATTTTGGTTCGGGGTCCGGGTTGGTGCGTTTTTTACTCGACCCGACCAATTCATAAAGATTAATTCGGGTTTTAGTCGGACCCGACCCAACGTAAAGAATTAGGATCGCAGACGATTCTTACCCTTTTTCGGTTCGGTTTGCGGGCCGAAAACATTTGTTACCCGCCATGTCGGGTCGGGTTCAGGTTCGAGGGTCAAGCCTGACCGCCCGACCCGTGCACACTCCTAATATTAGGGAGAGGGGAATGAGAGAATTACTATTTTAACCCCCTAAAAAAGGGGCCATTTGATTTTGCTATTAAAATGACTAACGACGGTTAGTAATTGGACCAAGTTGGAACAAAATGGAAAGTACAGAGTGTAAATTGAGCAAATTACAACTACAGGGACCAAGTTGACACAAACACTTAACTATAGGGACCATTTCAGTTTTTTTCCCTTTTTAGTTTCAAGGTGCAAAGAGTTTAATTACCTTCAAACCAGTGCTTCTAATCTTGTCATCTGGCTTTGGATAAGCTTCTGCTACTGCTAACAAATCCACCGTCACTCCTCCACATCCTAGCTGCTAACCTACAAACCACTCATTTTGATTGACCAGTCGCACTTTCCCTCTTTTCTTTTTCCTTTTTTTTTGTTTTTCCCTTGATAAATTTGGGGTGGGCAAAATAACGAAGATGCCCCTCATTTTTAGGAATGGGGCTAACGGCGTTAGACTTGGGGACTTGATTGGTACAAAATTGATATGTTGGGGACTAAATGTCTCCAATGTTTATACTGGGGCATAAATGAGATGAAAATAATACTTTGGGGACCAAAAAGGTTAATAAGCCCGCTTAAAAAGTTTGCATCTGAGAAATTCAGCCAAAAATTTACTATAGGACAACAAATATACACCCCACAAGTCATTTTCTTGAAATTTACCTTTCAAGCCTGATCCCAAACAGTCTCTTCACATTACTTAATTCATCATAATCTGCATCACCAAATAAAATTCTGTCCCCAACTTAGTAGAGTATATGCCCAATCTAATAGAATCTTTGAAAGACAACCAGCCACTTTCATTTACCAAGTTCCTACCACAGTTGTTTAAGCCTAATAGCCAATAACTTAGAACAAAGTGTTGCATCAAAACAAAAGCCCCAATATTCCTTCACCAATGAAAAAATAAACACCGAAAAAGTAAATCTAAACCCTTTTAAAAGTAAAAATCTGCGAGAACATCTAAATTATTACCTTTCACAAGGTTAGGCCAAACTCATCTCGGGTCAAATTCGCAGCAACTACAGGTTTCAATGAATACGGAATATTAAAACCAAGGTTATGAATACAGTACCAGTATCGATTTTTTTATTGGCACGGTATGGGTACATACCGTGAAATACCGGGCACCGTTTCGGATTGATTGCTGCTTTAAGTAGTTATATTTATAAAAATATATACATTCTTAAGAGAAGCTTAAGATAAGAAGTGTGTACTCTTCCATACAATTGAGTAGGTTACATAAATAACCACGGTTAAGTTTACTCTTTGGAAATCAAACCCCACCGTACAATTTTTTATTAGAAAAGTGGAGTACAGCCTTTATAGGGAGAAGAAAGCGATTAAGGCACAAGATCAAATATGTGATTGAAACCAATATTCGCCTCGTGATTGTTCAGTGTCGGAACCCAGAATTAGTGTTGTTCGTTTGCTCTAGTCACTACCAACAAAAATCGTAGACCCTATCAAACATACTCGAATCCTAATTTCTTCAACCTACGCATATAGAAAGCAGGGAAATATCACTGAAATGTTCATTACTGTGGATGAAAAAAAATTAACTTTACCTTCTTTTTTATGAACAAGAAGCTCTTCCAATGAACAAGGCTTATGTTAATCCACCCAAAATTCCTTCCCATTGTTCCTTCCAGAATCTGATTTCAATTCTAACATCACCTCAAAAGTAGAGTGGTCAAAAATAAAAAATATCGCAAAAGGAAGCTTACCCATAATCGAAACAAAGGTGCAGAGAATGATATTCAGATAGTGTAAATTTGTAACAACCAATAAGAAACCAAAAAAGAAAGTCTCTACAAAATGCATCGTCTATTAAAAGCAAACCTCATAATGACCTCATACCAATACACATCCTCAAACCACTAAAAGAAAGCTTACCCATAATCAAAACAAAAAGTGCAAAGAATGATAACCGGAGATTGTAACTTTTGTTGTGTCATATCACGAGCATAATGGCGAATAAGAAACCAAAAAGATAGAGTCTCTACAAAATGCAACATCTATTAAAAGGAAACCCTATAATGACCTCATACCACTAAAGCCTTCATCGAATTCCTCACAAAATAAATAGCAACATAAATGAAGGAGACCAATTCTTGTTCATTCAACTATCACATGGTCATTTTCCTTGGGCAAAAGTATCCGACTA
>BPLS01000286.1:1362017-1397451 GCA_019656275.1 Rhododendron kiyosumense | reverse complement strand
GCCTGTCTCGCCAAAACCCTAATTTAAGAAATTAGTAACCAAAGCCCCTCAGAAATTAGTAATAAAAGCCCTAATTTCGTAACCCTAATTTCAAGAACCCTAATTTCAGAAATTAGTAATAAAAGCCCTAATTTCGTAACCCTAATTTCAAGAACCCTAATTTCAGAAATTAGTAATAAAAGCCCTAATTTCGTAACCCTAATTTCAAGAACCCTAATTTCAGAAATTAGTAATAAAAGCCCTAATTTCGTAACCCTAATTTCAAAAATCAGGTCAAAACCCTAATCTCAGAAAACCCTAATTGCATTAGATAAGTGGAGACTGGAAAGGAAAGTGAATCAAGTGATAGAGGTACCTGTGAGGGAGGGAGCGAGAGACGGTGACCGCCGACCAGTGATAGTCTGATAGAGGTACCCTTCGGCCTTCACGCCTTTACCTGAGATTCAAACGAATCTCCTCCTGTTGCTCAACTAGGTCAGCTCAGATAGTCCAAGAGACACACAGAGAGAGAGACGTTGAGAATAGATGTAGTGAACACACACACGCGCACACACAGAGAGGGAGAGAGAGAGAGAGAGAGAGAGAGAGAGAGAGAGAGAGTCTGAGAAAGAGACGTTGAGTGTTGAGTCGAGAGAGTGAGATGAGTGAGATGATGGTCACGGGTTACCGTCGGGCGTCGCACTGACTCACTGTTTGAGTTGTGTCACCGGAAAGTCGGAAACAGAGAGAGAGAGAGAGAGAGAGAGAGAGAGAGAGAGAGAGAGAGCCTGTGAGTAGTGAGTACCGTTTGAGAGAGAGAGAGAGAGAGGTGACTTTGAACACCACGAATCCGAACGTTGATAGAATCAGAGAGACGTTGAGAGAATCAGAGGAGAGAGTCAGTCGGTCAGAGATCTGAGAAGACTGAGAGACAGAGAGAGTGAGAGTAAGAGAGAGATCGGAGTGTGAGAAATGAGATGTCTGCTAGGGCAGCATCTCATTCTTTTTATATGATCTTTGTGATCATGTGCATACAAGACGCCATAATCCATATGCACCAACTTATCAAAAATTCTCGTAGAATCCCGTAATGAATCACTCGAGGGCCGCCCGAGGTGTTATTTGAAAATCAAAACCGTCTATCTTTTATGTGGGAGTGATTATATTATTCGTGCCAAAAATGAAGTAAATTGGTTGTCATTATATACTTGATCGTGCATAACGTCGAATTTTCGATTAATGAATCTACGTTGCGATGAAAGGGCTTCCAAAACCCGATAGACCCGATTTTTTGCAAGATTGATTAAAACACCGAGAAAAACAAAATGAACGGTATGGATCATCATACTTATGTCGCAATCATGTGGCTAGCGTACATTGAACTATAGCGGAATACATTGGTCTATAACCAAATAAGTTCGATGTATACATTTGAAAGGTAGCTGCAGACTCATTTTTTCAAATGTTCGATCTAAACCGTTACAATTTAACATCTTATCAAACTTATTACTCTCCCATAAATTGGTGATAATCGGATGTCAAAAATCACGTGATCAGAACACATTTTGTGCTTTCAAAAGCGCTAAAGTCTATAATGCACCACTTGAGGACGGCCTGAGGTGTTATTTGAAAATCAGAACCGTCTATCTTTTATGTGAGAGTAATTTTATTATTCGTGCGAAAAATGAAGTAAATTGGTTATCGTTATATACTTTATCGCACATAACGCCAAATTTCTTATTAATGAATATACGTCCCGACGAAAGGGCTTCTAAAACTTGATAGACCTGAAAATTTGCAAGAGTGATTAAAACACCAAGAACAACAAAATGAACGGTATGGATCGTCATAATTGTGTCGCAATTGTGTGGCCAAGGGCGGACCCATGCCTTTAAAAAAACATAAAAAAATAAAATTAACATACATATATAAAAGTTTCCTTCACTTGTGTACAAAGCATTAGTGTGGTTGCTTGGTTATGCTTGCTGACAGTTGCTGTGGAAGTTTTAAAGAGCCTGGGTTCAAATCCCAGGCGTGCCATTTTGATAATATGTTCTTCTTCTTTTTTGTGTGTGTTCTCTTTCATTTATTTATTCATACTTGGTTCCATTTCTTTTATTTATTTCTCCATTTTTTTTCTACATCTTTTCTTTATTTCGATAGTTGAAAGAGTATTTTCAGCCATGAAGATTGTCAAAAATCGGTTGCGGAATAGAATGAATGATCAATATTCAATGATTGAACGATAATTTAATGGTATATATGTAGAGAAATATTTTTTAAGATTGTGAATAATAGATTAATAGGTATCCCGCACCCCAAATCCCAATATACAGAATTCCTTGGTCCGCCACTGTGTGTGTCTAGCATACAAGAGACTCATTTTATAGAATAGAATTATATAATATATATTCTAACTTTTAATTATAAATACAAAAAGATTGTTGGCCTTGGTAGTTTGAGATGTGTGTCAAGTCTCCAAGGACTTGGGTTCAAACTCCATAGTCCATACAGATTATTTTTAAAAAAAAAAATCAGTTTTTTTCCTTATTTATTTTCTCTGTCTTTTTTTTTATTTATAAAAAATCTTATTAGATAAAAGTATAAAACACTACTACGTCTACCTACTGAAATTGCCCCACTAAGATGAAAACGGGTCTTGCTGCCTTGCTGGGATTGTTTTGCACTCATATTTTTAGACCTTATCAATGTTAAATATTGCTTTATCTTTTGATGCGTGTACATACAAATAATGGAAAGATATTGAGATAAATTCACGAGATAAATAAAAAGGAGTGCAAATATATAAAAAAAGAAGAAGAAAATAATCATTCCCCTTATTTTTATTCATATATCAGGCATTTTATTTTTAACTATTTCCGTCATGAATTACAACATCCTCTCGTTTACTCTCCAAATTATTTTTATGTTTGATTTTTGATTCAAAATTTTTTAATCAATTAAAATATTTTAAAATCTTATTTTACTTAAATAAAAGGAAAAGATTAATAAATTATTGGATTATCAAAAAATACACAAAAATAAAGTAAACTATAATCTAAAATCCCTTATTTATTTAATAACATAATTTTTTTGGTTTTTCCATGCCTCGTGTCGTGCCGTGCCTGATGAGAACCGACACCGTGTTGTGCCCGTGGCCCGTGCCGTGCTGTGCCTGACTAGAACCGTGTCGTGCCGTATCGCAACTCGTGCCCCATCCCACTTCTGTGTCGTGCCCATGCCGTGCCCGTCTAAGACCGTGTGGTGCCGTGCCGTGCCGTGCCAAACTAACTTCCGTGCCGTGCCCGTGTCGTTCCCCCTCACTTTCGTGCCCGTGCCGTGCTGCGTCCCCCGTGTCGTGCCGTGCCGTGCCTGGCTAGAACCGTGTCGTGCCGTGTCGTGACCCGTGCCCCATTCCACTTTCGTCCCGTGCCCGTGCCGTGCCCATCTAAGATCGTGTCGTGCCGTGCCGTGCCAAGCCAACTTCCGTGCTGTGCCGTGTTGTTCCCGCTCACTTTCATGCTCGTGCCATGTCGCGTGCCCACTACGCCCGTGCCGTTCCGTGCCTTTTGAGGATTAATCTGTGCCTGTGCCGTGCTGTGCCGCCTCCAAACGTGTCGTGCCCGTGCCCGTGCCGTGCCTGTGCCGACCCGACCCGTTTGACACCTCTAGGTACATAATTATATTGCACATGAAATATGCACATGAACTTTTCCATTTTCCTTTTCAGTGGTAAATTCAAATGGCTTTAAATAGCCACCACAATTTCATGAAAGCCATCAAATCTAAAATCAGTTAACAACCACAATTTTGCAAGATGAGCAAATCTAATACTTCTACAATTGGTACCAATTCTACAAGTCCTCACCAATCATTCAAAGCCAATTAGCAACAAAAGTTTTGCCAGATATTTGTAAGTAACAAGATTCCTAGAGGGTGAAAGAGAAAAAAGACTCCACTTCAAGAACACATTAACAGACAAAATGGCCATTTAAATGGCCTTCATACTGGTCATAGTATAATTGAGTACACACTCATCAACAATTCAACACCTCAAATGCAAAAGGATGATATCCATACACACAACTCAAAGTTGAATGAAGCACTATAATCAACTGTTTTCTTCAGCTTTGAATCGATTATTGCAAACAATTCAGTATTAATCCAAGTGCAGAAAACAAAACTGTAAAAGGTAAAAACAAAGGCATACTTACCGGATCATAACTCTCCCCTAATATGACATCGAACGATGCTTCAGTCACACCTAATGCAATAAAACTCTCACAAGGCGCAATGCGGCGTGCAACATAGCATCGCAACCATCCTTAATTGGTCATGAGATAGAGGATCGAACACCACAATCTCAACAAGCCGGTTGAGCAACTCAGGCTTAAAGTGCCTCCTAAATATATATGAAATAAAGACGAGAAAGTATGATTTCTTGAGTAATGAAATTCACATATAGGCACTTCTTTTTGCATATTTTCTTGTTTGTGTCAAAATTACAAGTTTGTCCTCTGTCAACTGACGACAGCTAGGCAATGAGAGAGAGACAGAAAGAACCCAAAAATTCATTTTTGTTGGGAAATGAATCGATGCGGAGTTTCAAAATTGTTAACCATGTAAATATTGCATTTTCAACATAACTTCTCAAAGAGAGCAAATACATTATCTGTTATGTCATCAATTAAAAATGAAAACCAATTTATTCTAACTATAGGTAAACACAGAGAGATTTCCGTAAACGTATTTATAAAAAAAAATGAAGACCAAATGCATAAGATATCTAATGATCTCATTTAGAGTATTAGTTGTTCGTGATAATATGTAAATCTTTTTTTCTCTTCAAAATAAATCTCTTTTTTAACATTCGAAGTAAATGAATAAGGAAACCTAAATTTAAGAAACACATCGAATTGATGACACAGAAACGAATAAGCAAACAAGACGAAGATCATATCTAGTAACGCCACAAGAAACAGAGAGCCCAAAATCATAGATGCTACAAAAATAGCAACTACACAAATGAAAGAAATGAATGTGAAGATCCTGCAAAAAAAAAATAAGAACACGTGAAGATCTTGCAAAAAAAAAAAAAACACAGAGTTAAAACTAAGTTGACCAAAATAATCCTAAAATCAAAATAGTAATAGGTTCAAGATAACTATTACGCTGAGAGAACCCTTGATTTGAGCAACATTGTATTTCTTCCTAATAGAACTCCTGAGACTACGCCGAAACTTCAATCCGAGGTCGATTTCTTCCTCTTTTGGCTTTCTTGCACTGTCAACACTAATATCACTTACTCTCAATCATAAGATATAACTCAACGAATCAAGCAACACAAATTTCAAACTAACATAAAAAAAAAAAACTTGATCTATCGAAAGAGTTTTGAAGCTGCTATCGAAAATCACATAGTATTCACCATGTGACTATCCTTGCAGATGTATTAAAACAAACCATTCCCAAAGCCTATTGGATTCCATTTTCCATGAACCTGAATATAAAGGTGGTTGATTAGCCTATCTACCCGTGCATGTTCAAAAAGTTCACATTACACCCTAAACTCAATTGCACGTGGTTGATTAGCCAAGTTGATTGCTACCAAAATCTACTTCTAAAAATAAGAGAAACAAAAAGACATTTCGATCCCAAAGAAAGGCAGGGCATTAGAAATTCGAGCAATATTTGTGGTTGTTAAAATAGCAAGCAAAGAAACTGAATACCGAATAAATTTGTGGTTAACGAACAGTTTATGCAGCAAACCAAACCAAATAAAAGTTTAGTAGAGGGAGACAACCAATTCAAAGTGATTTCAGGTCTAAATTGATATTTCTCATGACAAATATAACCACTACAATAAGTTGCTCGTTAGCATAAAGAAAGTAATTCTAAGAAAGTAACTAACGATCGATCTCAATTATTCACTTACAAATCAAGGTTCTGATTGCCTAATTTGGGATTGTAATTTATTTGCAAAAATTCAAAGTGAGATCCAATCTTTCTGTTCTAGGGATCCTCCCCGAACATTCCTGCAAAATGATGGGCCACAAATGCATATAAGTAATGCAAAACCAAAGTGATTTTGCACAGCTAATCATTGAAACCACCATTAGATACAAAACATCTTTAATAGACACTATCAAATCCATTAATAGCTTTGAAACCGGTAAAACTCCATTTCTCTCAGCAGATCCAAACCTATTGTTCCTAATACCACAATTCTAGTCTTAAGAGTCCCAACAAACCACAAAAGATGAGGTCAAATCAAAATTGTTAAATGTAATTTATCAAGATGGGTACAATAAGGTCACCAAGAGGATTCGTTTTATATTCTTGATCAAGATTGACACCACTACTTTGCTACATAAACTTAACAAACTCAAACCACTTAAACAAAATAGTAGCACATGATTGCGCCAATTTAATTGAATGAAAGAAATTTGCACTTACATGTGCCGCTTTAATTCCCAACTCCTTTCCAGCGAGCCTCTAGTAGAGTTCCTACAACAATCTCTTCAAATCATAATCTCTGATCTTCCTTGCCATTTCCATTTCAACCTGTTTAGAAAAAAAACCCACAAACACTAATACAGAGTTCAGGAAGAAATAACCCAAACGCACGACTCTAATCGGTAATTAAGAGAGAATGATTCAACATCAGCAACCCATATTCAAACATACTGCAAATTAAGCATATTGGAAAAGTTGTATTGTGAGTATTTGACATATATGAAAGTAAAGGAGATACCTGTCAAAGCAAGCTTCAACCTTGCCTCAATGTCTCGGATACTTGGAACTGATACTCCTGGAGTGTCCAAAACATATATGCTAGGCTTGTGGGCTACAATAATTCCTCAAAACAAACAAAACCCAAATCATGTCAGCAAACACAAAGCAAAATATAACACTGTCAAACTAAAAAATATATTTAGAGCAAAACAAAATGATTTAATGTACAGATTTTAACCAAAAAAAGATTCTTACAGATTTATTATCCGCAGTGTGGCATGAGAGATCTAGGCTTGGAATTTCAGAAAAATGAAAAATTAAATAAATAAATTACCGTTTGAAATAGAGTGGAAACAAGCTTTGGGCACTCATGAGAGAGATACAACACTAACCGAAATCCCTACAGCTTTGATGGGTCTATTTCTAATCGAGTATTTTGGGATTTTTTCAAACCAATAGAAAATAGCAACGGCTTCTATTTCTGGGTAGATCAAAGGGAGAACTTGTAGAAACAAGAAAATACAAGAGCGGAAGAAACATTTGAGCAAAGTAGTCACTGGCAAGGTCGGAGACGAGGAAGGAGTGAGAACAGAGCTCAAGTTTGGCAGAGAACGAGACTAATGATCCGCCTTTTTGAATGCACGGAACGGATCACCTCCTCAGGTCCAAAAGCGGCGGCGGCGGCCTTCCCAACTTCCATGAACAGCTACCGCTTCATGGCCAAGAAAATCAAATCTGAGATGGATTTTCTACCAAATTAGGAAAACACACACACACACACACACACACAGAGGAAATGGCAAAATATAGACATGATTAAAGCAAATCAAAAGTGCTAATTAGGATAGCTCATAGTAATGAGAGAACTAATTTCAAGAAGCGGAAACCAATTTATCAAAAATAGAGAAAAACTATTTAGCAAAGCTGACCCCAAAAATCATTTAGGAAAATAGAGAAACCAATGTGGTACTCCAGTGCTATCCATACGGCACAAAGCATCCAATCCTACAAAGCTATAATGTAGATCATCGATATAGCAAATGATAATGCGACAACAGGATTTCTTAGTGCCATGAAGATTGTAACAATGTTACTTTTTTACCCTTCAATCCACACAGCGCGCACTCTCTATAACAGTTTCTCAGTCCCACGATGCATCGCCGTCGTAGCCAAAATCTCCAAACAACCAAATTTCTGTAGACATGGATTGAAGAACCGTCAAAAAATAGCAAAGCGCTATCTCTCTCTTGATGGACTCTTGATCTCTCTCAAATTTTTTGAATTGTTGTACCATATAATCGGTTCTCACTTCCTTGAGTAATTATTCAGTGGTCTTGGGCACCACCGCATGGTGCCTCAATACGTTTATCACCACATATATTCGTGGAGTCCGCGGATACGCTTAGTACTGGAACCAACAAAAATGTATGGTGGACAAGAGTGTTGGGGCACATGGCGGTGCCTAAAGACAATGAAATATTTCCTCTTGAGTACATCAACCAAAATTCTATAATAGACGACCTTAACGAAGTCGAAACATCACCGCCTAACTATGCGCCAACACTATTAAAACTTCACAGGAGAAAGATCTTGGTCTGTGCCAGTTCTAAAGTTCCTGTAATCGGCATCCAATGATGGTTAATGTCCGGTAAGAAAGATCTAAAGAGAAAAAAATCAGAAGGGAGAGGAGTGAGGAACTTCTTTCTTGGAGGGGGAAAAAAAATCAGAACCCCGAAAGCTGTCATGGCACTAAAGTTCTCCCTAAAAGAAAAACCATTTAGCTTAAGAAGATAACTCTAAAAAGGAATTGGGGCTCTGTTAGCTTATGTTGATGACAAAACTAACCCAATATGCACCTTTACATCTAAAACAATACCAAAATAAAACTCATTCTGCTAATAGCCTAGTTAGTGCAAACCATGATTGATGCATCAATTTAAATGTTAGGCTTGATATATTGATGAAATTAATTAAATCCATTGCATGATTGATGCGTCAATTTAAAACTTGATGTTTGCCAAACTCACTAAAAACACAAGCCATCATATGGATTATTGCTCAATGACTAATGTATCGTATTGGATTTTTTCTATAAAACCTTTACCACAAAAAGAAAAATAAAGAAAGAAGAGAGAATGAGATACATAGGACACTCGATTCCGATAGCAGAGATTGGTAAGTCGATTCAACACTCACATCAACACCCCTGAAAAACAAAAGAGAGGCAAAGGTTAAAGGGGAAATTAAATAATGCAAAAGTAGCAATCATATACGACAAAGCAAAATGCATTAGTCGATTCTACTCACCGACATTGTTGTCTTAACTTTTGACTGTGAAATTGATGGCTCCTTAGATCTGGACCCCTGTAACAGCCCATCGTGATCTCCTACCCCCATCGTGATTTCCTAAGTCCTAGCCCCATCATGACTAAAAAAAAAGAGAGAAGATAAAAAACAACCAAAAACATAGAGAAAAATAAAGGTACTGGTTCAGATAGAGTAATCCACTTGATGACTCCATGGCCCAACCTTGATTTACTAGCTAAACCCCTTGGCATATAACAATTACAGAATCAAAGCCAATATGAGAACATCAAGCGCAAAGAACACTATTGTCCTTGGGCCCAAACCATTTAAGAGCCATTTAAACAACAAAATGAATTGCCCATGCAAAAATCAAAGAAATTTGTCACGACTTGACAATGGAGGAGTAGAATTCACTGCAAGAACAAAGAAAAAAAATTAGTACACAGTAAAACAACTCACCAACATATATCCACTATATCATATACACAAAAGACTGCATTAGCTTATTAGATTCTAATTCGAGAAAAAACTGATAGGAAAAAAAATACGTAAATGAGGCAATAACAGGGCTTCCACCGGCAAAGACATGGTATATTGGTATTAAACTTGATTCCTAGTCAATAAAATAAAAACAATATAGAGTACATAGTGATGTTCAATCATAAATGAAATGTTGCCGCATGTCTTAAGGAGTTCAATCATCTTTCAAGTATTTCCAACAGTCAAACAGAATAAAATATGTAATTTGTACAGAATATTTAGAAATAACAAAAAAAGTGAAGGAACCCCATAAAGAAATATCGAGAAATTGATACTTTCATCAATTTGGGGTTATGGCACCACTACCAAATCAATTTGGGGTTATGACACCACTACCAAAGTCCTAGACAAAAATTGTTACATACTTTAAAATAGGTGAATGAAAAGATCTCTAAAATGTTTGCATACTTTTTATAGAGGACGATAGTAGTGAAATGAAAATAGTATCATCTTCTTGTTCGTTAGGTTTCTGAATCGACATCCCTATGGAATCATTCGTGGTTTCCGTTAAAATAAGATTTCAACAATTAATCAAGTAAACTTGTATAAAATATTCTTCCATGTGAGACTTAGTGCAAAAAGTAAATGATATGGGCAAAAGTCTCGAAACAAAATTACACTTGATAAAGAATGAACATATCCGTATGACCTTAAAATTAGAAGTAAAGGTTACCAAATTAGTACCTATTTCCCAATTATTGCTACATAAAGTTTTCTTACAATTCTCATGATTCTGTGTAATAAAATGCTACAAAATCCTAAATATATTTTTTATCAAACCATATGTGCACCCTATTTTTGGAAAAATTCTTAGATTGCAACTTCATAGTAGGTAGAGAGGTTCAACATTAAGCCAAAACCTAGTCCCATTCCACACCTTGTCTCTAACATCAACTATAATTTATTAATGATATAACACCTTAAAAAAAACTGTGACGAAAATCAACGACCAGTACAATAAAATAAGTGGTCAACAAAGTTTTGTGATCAAAATGAACAAAATTTTGTGGTCAACCATTATTTTTGTTTTCATTCGAATCCGAAAGACAAAAGGTCCACCAAACCAACAAATCGAACAAAATACCTATTTTCCGCTCGGGCGGTTAGGTGGGTGTTTCAGGGGCAAAAAGGAGAGGATGGGGAGAGGAGAGAGAAGGCAAGGAAAAAGTGAATGTACAACCTTTAAAAGTCGCCTAGCATGGATCATTCTAGCAATGACATGAGAAATTGTGACGCAAGCAAGCACCGCATAAACAAATTTGGCAACTAAAATCACCAAGCCAAAAACTTGTGCAAATGACCACATGGCGTCCCCGTAATTTCTTCAAAAGACTTGCTATGACACTCAAATATTAAGAGTTGATGCCCACCATATAGGTTGCATATTGATTTCTATAGCTCTTAATCACGGGTATAGCACTATTTCCCTCACCCTCGCAGCCTAGCGTTTGAACTTTGCAATGGGTATGTTATACTCAAAACAACCAGATTGCACATGCCTGTTTAAGACTGAAATTTCAAACACCTAAGCTAATTCAAAAAATTCATACCAATGCCTCATAGCAAGGAAACACAAGGCATAAAAACAACTACCATTCCTCAGTAAAAGAGAGAGCAAAAACAGCGTTCACAACTTCTTGTGGACAGCAGTTCACAAGTCGTCGGAGTCACAATTAGATAGCACACATATTACCTGTCAACTATGCACAGATTCAAGAAAGGAAGGAACATTAGGACAGCAGCATTGGATTTCAGAAAACATATTGTCTCCATCTTCAAGTTGCAAGGTTAGAAGAAGAAATATGTTAATATCTACTTCCAGCCAGGATGATTTGCATGTATCCAAAAACAAAAAGGAAACAATACTAGAACATGGCCATACACGTCATTGCACAAGCAGAAATAGCATGCAATTAATCATGTTCATACCTGACTACCACGAAATGTGAGCTTCCTATCAATGTGTTCACACACGACAAGAGGTTCAAATTTTATTTCTTGGACATTAAAGAGGTGTTAGAATGGCTTTCTGAACCAAATCCTAACCTATGGCCACGTGAGGAAATAAGAAATAATGCACTCATCCCACTATTATGACATCACTCATCTCAAAAAGTTCAATTTCTTCATCAGGGTGAATCATGCCAACTCATTTAGCTTTGTCAATAATGCTGTTGGCTTGCCATTGGCCTTCACAAACAACCGGCCAACGTACCTGATAATAGGGAAAGACACCAAGTTAATGAAAAAGCGAAGAGGGAATCAAAGGCCATCGAATTTGCATGCAACACCAATCCAAGGAAAAGAATGTTCACTGAAGCTCCTCTTTCAATGGGTCATAACATTTTAGAAAGAGAAGAATCTACACTTCAAGTAGAGGACCTACATAGTTGTTCTCGTCAAATTCACCATCAAGAGCTCCATCAAGAGCTCCATGTGCATGTTAGAATCTCATGTGGCTTTACCCAAACAAAAGTCTACCAAAATCAACTTGAGCAACCACAGTTTAAAAAGATGGATCTAGATTAAGCAAACATTACCTAGCCAAATTCCACTTCCAAAAACAATTTTAGTTCTACATTGTTCGTCTTATGGGATACCTCACGCAATTGTCCAACCTACAATGAATGAAGGGGTATTCAAAGTCACACTGATTTTGGCCAAGTTAAATCCACTCCGGCAACATATAAATGAACAAATGCATAAGAGATGTCATTCTAGTGTACAAAGTGCCAGAAAATGGAACAAGTACCAGCTCTGAGTTGTAAGGGGATCAAAAAAGGTGGCAAACGGGCGGGTTTGGGCGGGTTGAAATGGGTCGTGGATCAAATATGGGCGGGTCGAATACTGGTCAAAAGGTAAATGGGTTGAAACGGGTCAAGTCAAATATGGGTCAAGACAAACCCAAACCCACCCAACCCGTTTTCCTCCCCTTTTTTTTTCCACTCCTACCCCTCCCCTATATGTCTCAATAAGGGGATTCAGAAAAGTAAAATTTTCTGATTAAAACTTAATTTTTTTTGAATAAAAATGAAGCAATTAGAGGCTAAAAAACCTTTAAAAAATCAGGTTTTTAACTTTTTTTCCCATTTCCAAACAGTAACGTAACTTCGACGAGGAATCTAAAAAGTAAAAATTTACGATCGAAATCTAATTTTTTTAATAAATACAAAAATAAGCCAAGAAGCCAATTTTTTCGTCTTTATTAAAAAAAATAGGTTTAGATCATAATTTTTTTCCTTTTCTGATTCCTCTCATCGAGTCGAACCAATAATTCACAAAAATTTAACACAACTAAAAATTGCGATTTTTTTTGAATAAAGTCAAAAAAATAAGCCCAGTATAACTTTAGGTGTCTGGACTAACTTTTTCACACCTCGACTAATCTTGGGAGACTAATCCCGCCATCAACTTGCTTAAAATCAGAGCTCTCTATAGTTTGAACCAAACTAAAAAGTTTTAATACGAACATAAATAATACAGAGTACAAAAAAATTCTTCTGTTATGATTTTTTTTTGTCTTTAATGAACTATTTTAATGTTTGATTGTAAATTTTTACATTTTAGATTCGTTTCCTCAAGACGAACTAATAATCTAAAAAACAATGAATTAAAACAAACAAAGGCAAAAAAAACAAATCGCATAATGTCCAAAAAAAAAATCTAGAGTGATTATTAGGCCAAAACACCCGAAGGGCTATTTTAATAGAGAATTTTTTTTTTTAACAGGGACTCCTTTAAATAAAGTTTACGGAGGCCAATCTCGACCGTCCAAAAGTGTTTTGGACGATTCAAATTAAAGACAAACTGTTAACAGTATGAAATAGTTATTACCGGTAATAGTTTAAAAGCGTATCTCAACCATTGATTGTCGAAATGGACAGATGAGATTTCGCGGATAAGTTTCTCTCATTTTAATAACATTGACTGAAAATTTGAGTTGCTTCCTTGGTGTTATCAATAGTTGGATATGGAGTATTAGCTCTGTCGTATTTTAAGTAGTAGAGAAAAAATCGTATTTTAAGTTGAACCCAGGTATATCGGGCTTTGGTTCACTTTTGTGTAGGATGGGTCTTTTAATTCTAACCCAAATTGAACCCATTTTCAACCCACCTAAACCCATGTAAATATGGGTTGATATGGGTCGACCCATATCAACCCATTATACAATATGGGCGGGTTGGGTTGGGTTATAAA
This sequence comes from Rhododendron kiyosumense, assembly GCA_019656275.1. Lineage (NCBI taxonomy): Eukaryota > Viridiplantae > Streptophyta > Magnoliopsida > Ericales > Ericaceae > Rhododendron > Rhododendron kiyosumense. Next base: position 1,383,693 of record BPLS01000286.1, on the reverse strand, counting down.
TGGGCAGATTTGGGTGGGTTCAAAAATATGGGTTGAGATTGCCACCTCTAGGCATCAGAGTCAATTACAGAGAAACAAGGGTGGAGTAAGTGTGTTTACCTCCCTTATTTACCCGATAAATTTAGTCGACACTCAAAACCTGAATTATTTATGGGGAGGTAAAGACTACACAGCTACTTTTTCAAACTAAGTAAAAGAGAAATAGTTGACCTTACGCACTACACGCCAGCATACACCCCAGTGACCCCACATCCAAAATGCAACCATAAACAGCAGGGAGAACAGCAACCATATATAACGGTCTCTTAGCATCCTCTTTAGTTCGAAAAGTCATTTTATCTCCCATAATTCCTATAATTACTAGATGGTATTTGATAACTAATATATGTTACCGGACAAAAAAAATTTACAAGATTAAATGCATACCACAATAATTCTTCTTCCCACAGTCTTCGTTTCCACTTCCCAAGTCGAAGGGTTCAGGGTGTCCCTTTGCAACTAGAATAGAACCCCATGCATGCTGAGTCAAGAGCACCCATGGCAAACTCAAGACTATCCAGGATTTCCTACGATCAAAATGAATGCTATCAATGAATGAAGCATTTTAGAGCAAAGACTACTATATATTTGGCACAATGGCAACAAGGGCACAAGGCTTACTTCCAGAAGACCCAAACACTGCGAAGTCAAAAACAACATATAACTACCAGTAGTGCTACACATTTTCTAAAAATGATGCTAACATATTTGAAATATGTACAAGTTACCACCAAAAGTATAGGTGAAAGAATAAATGAATCTAAGACATCAAACATAACTCACAGATCATGTCACTCCGCGTTAAGAAAGGTGCATGACTCGTTATAAAGAGATTGCCAGTCACCACATCATGCCAAGTTCAATACCATATACTTAAGTCAATGGGTTAGCGCTTTCTTCACCAAACCACTTTCATTTTATCCAAAGAGACGGAAAAAAGTAGGTTTAAATAGAAGGAAAAATGCTCATACAATCACAAGTATGTTTCTTAGTCTATATTTTTGGTTGACCAAACCAAAGTTTTTTTTTTGTAAGGAATAGTAAGAAACTCATACAATATAGGCTAGAAGGTTAGTACATTAGCATACGCCAAGCCGAACTCGAGACCTTAGTGTGCTTGGAAGAAGCACCCAACTGACTGAGTCAACTTGCAAGTTCGACCAAAACAAGGTTGTATCACTGTCAACCAAAGCTAATCATTACTATCAGAATGAAAGGACTCGCTAAAAAGGCAAAAGTCCAGCCATGTACCTCAATCTCAGCTCTCTGATAGAAAGAAAAAAGCACCCAACTAACTGACCCAACTTGCAAGTTCGACCAAACCAAGGTTGTATCATTGTCAACCGAAGCTCGTTACTATCAAAATGAAAGGACTCGCTAAAAAGGCAAAAGTCCAGGCATGTACCTCAATCTCAGCTCTCCAGACTCTGACAGAAAGAAAAAAAATGCCCTAAATTGTATGATGGTGGACGGGGATCACAATATTGGAGTCTAAGTCAACATTTAAGTGGAAGGTAATTGCCATAGTCTGGTTTATATATGCTTTGAGTTTTGTACTTTGGTTTTTATTTAGTGGAATGGGCAATAGAGGGTTGCTCATTGTTTGGCTTCTGAGGGGCTGGGAGGTCTTGTACCTGGATTAGTAGCCCCCCCTTTGTAGCTCCATCCAACAAGGGTTGTAAACCACTCCTTTTCTTGTAGTTGAATTCCAAAAAAAATACAACAAAACTTATTTATGTAAGATTGTTGATCGGTGTTTACTATTTATAAGCGTGAGATCATATAAGTAGAGTTTCCCCAGCATAATCAACAAAAAAAAGTACAAGGAAAAAAAAAAGGATATTTACAACATTAGGCCAGCAGCATAAGTTTAGAGAATTATCTTTGAAGATTGGTAGGCCAGCAACATTAGGCTAAACAACAGAATTGGTAGGCTGATATGCCAAACCAACCTCCACTTATCACATTAATTTACCCTATCGATTCTGAAATTGAAGATTTGCTGTTGGAATCAATTCGTGGGATCCAAGAGTTTCGTCGATTCTATTGGCAAATTGAAAGAAGTGAAAGAATGTGGAGAGAGTACGTCTTCCATGTCCACACCAGCATTTTCAAGTAGACTTTTGATAGGAGCTACCTGTGTGAGAATAGAAAAAAGCAAAAAAACCGTGTCTTCTTTTCAGTTGCCTGTTTTCCAAATGTAACGCATAGGGGGAGGTTAATATAGTAATACAGCAAAAGATGGTGAAATTTTTTGAATTTATCTCAATCTGTATACAAATTTGAATTTTGTTTGTTAATTTACATCTAATGTATAGAGTGGATCATCAAGAAATGATTCATGTCATGTATAGTCAACCGCAAAGTAGGAGAAGACTTTGCAGACTTTAGTTGGTTCTTGGTAATTTTATTATGGGAAGGGGTTCCACATACTTGCGCCTTTCACAGTTTTACATGTGCAGTTTCTAAAATCGAGTATCAAGATAAAAGATGCCAGCAACACCTGAACAAATCAAAAAAGGGCAACCAAGTGCACGAGGCTTCCGCTACTGCAGAGGGTGGGGAAGAGGCTGCTTCCACTACTCAAACCCGTGACCGCCAGGTCACATTGGGGAAACCTCACAATTGAACGAGACATGTAGGAGATAAAAGACATGGGACGCTAATAACCTAGAATTGTTAGCTTTCTTCTGTATTGAAAAGTAATGAATTTTAAGCAGACTTAGATACCTTATTTGGCTCTTTGAAAGAGTTCTCATCAATCAGGTTGCTAGATGTGAGAACAGTCTTTGTTGATCCAGGTGATTGGAATGTGTTCCGCTTCATTCCATCAATCGAAATCTAGATTCACAATGTTGCTCCTAAAGTTCACGATCTGGAAAACAAGGTATTTGGCCCTAATAAACGAGGACGTAAGTGAGATATCAAACCAAATAAGGTCACTCAGCCAATCTGCAGGCCTTGTGAGCTTATTATTACAGCTTCCAAACATAATAGGGCAAGTAAATACTTGGTCCACACCAAAAAGATGACACATTATCAGCAGCTATCAAGCACAATCCAGTCAATCAACCCATTGACAGCAAAAGGACAAAAAAGGCAAGCGTGATAAATCATATTTCCTGACAACAATGACATATTTAAATTAAAGAAAAGGGTGAATTCTGAAAAATGGATGATAAAACATGTAAAGTTAACAACATATTTTGAGGATTAAGACTGACAAACTACATATTATGGTACTGATCACAAGGGTGCCACCTACTAAAGTTGTCACCTTAATAGCTACAGTTCATTGAAATTAGTGATAGCTTTGGAAGTATAGTATTCATACTTTCAGTTAGCAGTTTCAGGCTCAGATTTTGGCATTTGAGGCAGTGGAGTCCAATAGTTGCGGGTCAGTTGGTCAATTCTAAGAGTAGGCATCAATGCATCAAAATAGGCACATGTAGGGTTTGAAGAGCATTTTCTGATGGTCAAAGAAGATATCGGCACCAAATATTTGAAAAACTTTGTACACAACTTCAATTTGACATTTGTGATCATATTCTTCATGTGTATTTGGGACTAAGCAAGAACATTAGAATGGGAAATGTAAACTAAGCCTTTATTCTCAAGTAATTCTTGTTATCCTCAAAATTTTCCAAGCAATACCAAAAGTAATTAGGGAACGAAGAATTGGCTTGTAGTTTTGAATTAAGCATAGTGCCACCAATTGACTCTCTGGAAAAAAGCGTTGCATCCAGAAACTGGAAGTTCCATACAACTGGAAGGAGTTAAAAACAATCGCATCTGGGTTCCACCTGTATTGAACATAATATTAGCATACTAGTTCAAATTATTACAGAAACACATTAAGAGATAAGATGAAAAAGTTGTAGAGAAAAAGAAGGGAAATTGTATTGTCTGTCATTAGCATTCACAAACAGAGGTGTGTGGCTTGCCATTTCAACGCCGTCGCTGCATTGGAGGATCCAATTCGAATCTTCAGTAACTTAAGCAGTGATTGTATGACAATGTAAGACAAAAGCTAGCATATAGTTGATAAGATCTAGATGACTATGCATAAACCAGCATCAATGAATGTATTTCTCATTATTTTTTAAGATTAATATAGTCATCAGTTCAACTATTTCTTCACATTACTATCCAAATAACAAGTCACTTAGACTACTGTTTGAAAGCATATTTACTGATTGCGAAAAAACACAAGTGCATGCCATACAATCTGGTGTTTTATAACCAAAATGTCGGAAAGTACAAGAAGCATGATATTTACATCCAAGAAAATGAAGAAGAAAGTGGTGAATGTGCATAGTTCAAGCCAAAAAGGATGCACATCAAGAAATAGTAAAGATCACGGAGTCTTCGAAGAGTACAATGGACCTGTTCCTTTATAAGCCAATAAGAAAACCAGCCTCAGCCAGTGCCGCTAAAAGACTTCCTGTACCCGCGTCATTTCCAGTCATAGCATATTCACTCACAAAAGTTTGAAAATCAATCAATAGCGAAGCGTCACCACACCCCCCCACCCCCCCAAATATATTGTAAAAAGCAGTTTGATTTTTATCAAAAGGAAGATTAACACACCTTTGGACCACTGTGTGATGTGTGATCAAATTTATGAGCCAAAGAAAACACCGTTTTTGTGTCACTGTAATTCTAACTACCAAATCAAAGAATAAGACAGTATGTTGCCACGCAGCTGAAACACGAACCGAAAACCAAAATTTTATTAAATCAAAGAATAAGACAGTAGTTTGATTACCTTATATAATAGAGCTTAGCTCAACCAAATTTTAAAGGTGAAAGAAGCCTTGAGATCACTTTTCTCCCACAATAATTAATCCTTTTGCTCTAAATAAAAAATCCAATCCTCCTTGGGGACAACTCCACCTGCACATTACTTTGTGACAAACCTCAGAACATAAAATATATATTCAGTTATTTGTCAGAGCAGAGTAAAAAACATACCTGTTGTTTGGTGGAACCGAGAGTCTCACATAGTGTTATGGGACTGAGAGAGGTTAGAGATTCGACTTTCTTGCAATTTCCAAATTCTTACACCTGCAAAATGAACATCTTTGAGTAGCATAGTGGATCCAAATGGACAGGGCACGTGTTAATGAAAGTAGATGATGGGTTTCTAAAAGCAGTTGTTGTGTCACTGTGTGCTTTATCATGTCTTAGGAAAATAAACCTTTTCGGTACTATTCTAAAACCCAAAAAATCGATATAGTCTTAGCTCATTATACATGCCATTTCCAGCATCGAGCACTTTTGGGGGCAACTACTACAATTGCATTCTTGAAGTTATTACAGCTACTCCTTAGAATTATCGGAAGTGACAGTTGTTGCCTTCACATTATCGCAACCTCCTCAGCTCTTGGGAGCCTGCTCTGGAATAACCAACTCAATATGTAGGCCGTCTTAGTGCATGAGCCTCCATCCCTTAACAATAACAATAGTTAGTACTTAGTACAGTTGGATTAACCACAGTTTGTAAAACACCATTAATGTCAGGTCGTCTTCTATTTTTACAAAGGTAAGTAGGACCCATTCCAAGTCTCCCTATAATGGCATCCATAATTCCTAAGGCTAATTTTGTTACCTCTACAATGTGTAATCCCATGTTGAAAACCTCGATGTCACCAATAACACAATGGGTCCATTCAGATAGGGCAATTTCGAGGAAAAAATAAAATGAACTCTAGCAAACCTAGAAACTTAATGGCCGGGACCTTAGAATTTTTAAGACTGAAACCAAATGCTTTTAGGTGAAGTGGTGTCCTTTTCCATTAGATTTATGGATAGTTAATGCAATGCTTTTAGTTAGAATTTCCTTATCAAAGAAACTGAAATCATCAAGTCTATTGACTATTCACTCAAATAAAGACAGAAAAACAGGACTTCATTGCAATCACATTTAAAGGCACCTGAACACGAATAAATGACAAACAATGGATGAAATTAGAGGGTTGGACACTCACTGTGAGCAAATTAGATGGTTAGGCACCTCAATAAAAACTAAGCCTAAACTTAATTGCTAGTATATTGTAACTTGCAAAAATAGTTTGCTTCTTAGAAAATCATCTCCACTCCAAAACGTCTTTGCTCAATAAAAAGGAAAAAAGAAACAAAAACAACCACATAGAGCATGAGAAACAGAATCTTACGTCAAAAGGGCTTTCCATATAGAACTCCATACAATCACCAAATCATACCTGCAAAACCTGCAAAGGGAAAAGGGTTTCTGATCAAAAAGGGATCTGACCATGGAAGAAATGTTTCTATCAAATCAAAGACCAGCAAACATATGCGGAATGATAAAAATTGGTAAATCACAACCAGAAAACAGAAATTATGGAACTTCATAGAAACCCCCAAATCCTCAATGCGTACGTGTGTGCTATCAATAAACATGGGGTAAATCAAAAGTCGTGTGTGTTCTCTAGCTAGGGTTTTGAAAAAAATACTGTCAAAACACGACAGAAACAACTGATAAAAAATAATAATAATAATAATACCCTGCAGAAAACGGAAAGCCCGAAGAGAGTTCCAGTTGAAACCTACCATTTCAGTGTAGGGTTTCAAATCAAAGCCCGAAGAGAGTAAGGTAACTGTGAGAGGTGGGTGACAAAGAGGTTAGGGTTTCAAACAATTGAATCACAGCATAAAAGAGGTTAGGGTTTCAGTACTTCCCTCCTCAGCTTCACACCATCCGCTCCGAACACCTGCCTCGCAAGAACCGCCAACCCGGCATTCCTCAACTCCCTCGCGCCGTAAGCCTCTGCTGCGGGCACCCTCAAATCGACGGCATTCGCCACCGTCAGACCGTAGTCCCCCGTCAGCTTCTCCACGTCTTTGTGGATGCTCACGCCGACGAAGGTGTGGGCGGGGTTTGCGAGAAAGTCGATTAGGGAGGAAGGGATTGAGGGGGAGTAGATGAGGCAGCGTTGGTCCACGCGGAGTTGGAGGGTGGCGGCAGGGTTGTCCTGGTGGGAGGCGAAGTTGGGGCGCCAGCCGACGAGGAGGGAAGGGGCGCGGAAGGAGTAGGGGGTGTGGAGCGATAGGGTTTCGGAAATCCAGGAATCGACCAAGGAAGGGGTGTGGGTCACCAGCGTACCAGCGTTTTGTGAGTGAGAGAGAGAGAGAGATCGGACGATGCTGGTACGAAGAAATAAAGACAGAGAGAGAGAGAGAGAGAGAGAGAGGGAACAAAAGGAATGAAGCCGTAGACCTAGGGCGGCCTTTATAAGTTGCAGAGGCGTGTTTTTTTAAGGCGGTGCAATCGTTGCTAGCTGGATTACGTCATCAACAAAGACAACAACGGTTGTAATATTAGTTTAATTTAGTTTTAGTTTAGTTTTTCAATTATTATCCTACTTTTTTCTTTAATCATTATTTTATTTTTTTAATTATTATTTTCTCATCTTTCTATCTCTCTCCAATCATTATCCATCTCTTCAATTATTACCCTATTTCTCTCTTCACCCACTATTAAAACTAAACTAAACTAAATTAAATTTCTAATCAAACAAAACCATTGTATTTTCAAACGGTTTGGCCAAAAAAAAGGAGACGTTCATAACAGATCAGGATACTTTGTGAGCATCTCTCTATAAGGATTTTCAGAAGATTTTAATAGGGACTACCACCTCATTGTTAAAGAGATCCAATGGTGGACGGTGGATACCAAAAACAGCCCTCTCTCAAAATGGAACATCATCAATGATAGTAAAATTAGTTTCCTTCTTCCTCATCAATTACATTTTCTATCCAGCCAAAACCCGCCATCATTTCTGAACCTTTTCCCTAAGTAAGGGCTTGTTTTGGTATTTCTTTATTTAGTCCATGAAACAGAAGTTACGTTTTGTGATTTCATACGGAACTAGAATGGGGTTTGTCAATCAAAACTTCAAGTCTTGTTGAGAAAATCATTTTGCAAGCATATTTTGAAAAAATACAGGCTTTGTTCGTTTGAGAGTTTGGAGTATTTTAGTTTTGGTAGTGGGTGGAGAGAGAAATAGAGTAATGATTGAAAATAGGGGTAATGATTGGAGAGAGATAGAGAGAGATGAGAAAGTAATAATTGAAAAAATAGGGTAATAATTGAGGAAAGAAGTAGGGTAATGATTAGAAAACTAAGTTAAAACTAAGTTAAGTATCAAAACGAACATAGCCTGTACAATCTTTTCGTTGACTAGATTCTTGTTAGAATTTGCATATGGGTTGAAGAGATGTGTTCTCTATTGCTACGATTTTCACAAGTTAGGTTAGAAAATTTCATTGCAAGAGGTAATGGCACTTCCTCGGTGAGATTGAGGTGGATCCCTAGAAAGGGAGGGTTTTTTAATGTGATGTTGGGAGGAAACAGGAACTATGGAACAACAATGGTGAAATTTCAAAAAAAGAAAAGGAAAAATGAACAACAATGATGAAATGAGGAGAAACGGAGGTGCGGTTGAAATAATTAACGGTGTTGGCTCCCTTAAGAATATTATTCTCTAAACAGTGTCATTTTATTTTGAGAATGGGATGTCTTATTATCCACCATTGGATCTCTTCAATAATGAAGTGAATTCCATATTAAAACCCTCACAAGATACTTACAAAGAGATCGTCATAGAGGATCTGGATAGATCGTAACCCCTTATTTTCTCATGTAGCCCATTAAAAATTTTCCAACTTAGGACAAATATACTCAACGCAAAATGACCAACTTGTCCTTATACCTATACATACATGAAATGACCAACATGCTCTTGTGAATTTCTACACACAACCCACCAACTTAAAACCCTACACTAAATTTTCTCCACACAACCAAAACCCCAAAATCATCTTCCTCCCCTTCCCCCTCAAATTCGTCAGCCACGTTTATAAATAAAAAAAAACATTCGACTGAGGAAGAGGAACCAGTCCACACAATTAAAACCCATTCCTCTTGCTTCTTCATTTCAATTTCAATGGAGCAAGGGCCAAATATTATATCAATGGAAGGTTCCAATCCTTTTATTAAAAAAAAAGAACCCACTTCTAAGTTTTGATTTTGAAATTAAAATAGAATCAAATTCTATCGCCAACAGTATGATGGTTGAGGAGAACAAAGATGCTGTGATGGATACTATATCTTGGAGGCCAACTTCACGTGATGAGGTAAATTTTCCCCGTGTCACTGCCAGAATTTACAAATTTTTTAACCAATTTTTGGGTGTATCAGGTCCGAAAAACCTAATTAATTTCGATAGTTAACTACCATAAAAAATTACCCTACTCGACAGTTAGTTACCGTAATTCATATATAATTTCGGCAGTCAATTTACCAAAATATATGTATAGTTTTGTTATACTAGAGTTCGGCAGTTAATTACCGAATTATGTACACATGTTCGACATCTAGTTACCGAAATGTATAGACATAGGACTTTTCGTGTACAAGAGTACGGCAGTTAGTTACCAAATTGTGTATTATTTTCCGGCAGTTGATTACCGAAGTGTATACTACTTATAGACAGTTAGTTACCGAAATGTATACACGTAGGATCATGAATACTAGATTTTTGACAGTTAGTTACCGTATTGGAAGTATAATTATGACAGTTCATTACTGAAATTACTATTTTTTTTGGACAGTTAGTTACCGAAGTGCACACATGACTTTTCTTTAGTACTACTAAAGTTCGGCAATTAGATACCAAATTATAAGTATATTTTCGACATTCACTTATCAAAATTGAGATTATATTCTAACAATTGTTTAGAAAAATTTGTAGTTGTTTTCGGCTATCAATTACCAAAATAGATCTAGAGAGTTAGAAAACTTGTTTTAATGGATTTTTCAATTTTTGTACTTTCAAGGTGATGCTTCAACGGGCAGCAACATAGGTCCAGTGGACCCCTCCTACTTGTCGCAAAAAAGATGCACCCAATAACATATAGCAAGTACGCCTGAGTACAATACACAACCCTCCCATCTGTGTCCGTCTCATTTACCTCCTTAAAATTCATCTTAAACCAACTCAACCTAACTATCCCTTTAAGTGCATCTTTCGTTACTTCCTCTATCATACCAAGCAAATCCATTAAAAGTTGAGACGGTGTCCTCTCGTCCTCTATGTACACAGCCAATCCACGAACAGGGATCCTAAGTAGCTGCTCTACGTCATCTAGTGTCAACCCCATCTTCCCAAACTCAAAGTGAAAGGTATTCGTCTCCGGATGCCACCTTTCAATGAAAACATAAATTCTATAGGAATTGCATTGCAAGTAATTATTTATACTACACAACGGCAGCAAACCCGAATTCATAACCTTTTGTTTGAACCTGTCTTCTTTAACTATCCAACTACCCAAAAGACCCGAGTGTTGATGCAATCTCAATGTATGTCTCTCTTCTCCCTACAAAATGGCTTTAGTCACATGCGGGTGAAAACTCTTTAGCAATGATAGGGTCCTCTTGCCCATGCAGAACATATTGAATTTTGCGGTGCTAGATGTCATAGTTATCCCCATCCAACTTTTCACCCTTATTCAAATTAGCAACAATGTTTTCGGAAGCCATTTCACTGCAATATATATTGTGCAAAGGGATATTGCACACATAATTCATAAATTTTACCGCATCAATCTAAATTAAACAAAAACATATTTTCACATGTCACAAGATCGAAAACTTGCTAAGCTTATAATCATCTCTTGCGCCATTGGTGTCTATTGTCAATATTTAATTTAATCAAACGCAAAATTTTTGATTTTTGGGAATTATTAAACTCAACCGAAACAACCTCCCACTACTATAGACGTTCATTAAGCATGAAACAATATTTATTCATGATATAAAGACTAACATGTTGTTATATCAATTTCCAGATCTAATTTCTTAACATATTAATCCAGACCTACTTATATAGGTAGGGCGGTAAATGAACTGAGCAACTCGCGAGCTCGAGCTCGAGTTTTCGAAACGAGCCGAGTTTCATTCGGCTCGTTCGAAAAAACCTTGGCTCATTAAGGAATGTTCGACTCGATTAAAGAGGCTCGTTTAGTAAATGATCAAACTCGGCTTGTTAAGGCTCGAGCTCAAATTTTTGGCTCATTTATTAGTAAACAATTCAAGCTTGCCGAAACTCGGTTCGGCTCAGCTCGTTTACCCCCTTGATATAGGCCAATAACACACTATAAAGAAGTGCTATAAAAATTGAACCTAAAAATCTGGAAAAATAAATTCATGCATAGAGAATTTTATCACGAAAAAGCCGGTGCAAACGGTGCATCAAAGGAGTTAGTACGACTAAGATATGGACAATAAATTAGACTGGAACCTTGTTTTTAAATCTTTTTAAAAAAAATTACTGTTCATCTTCCTCATCAAATAACAGTCGACGGAAAAGAGGGTCCCTTTAATTAGAAACACCTTAATTCTTGGCTCACCTTCTTTTCTCTGTCTCTACTTTTCTAGAATACTCCAGTAACTTTAATTGATGGAAAATTTGTAGGAATAAGGGGTGGGTATTCTACCTTTTATAGAGGAGAGAAGAGGGCCTTAGAGATAATTATTAAAAGACACCTAATCCATCAAGGTCTCTTTTATTATTAAGAGTTTTTCTTCATCTATAATTCTAATTAGTTATCGCAATGAACCATATCACTTCATTGGCTTCTCTGATAGTAGAGTCCCACATGCACAAAACGTGAAGGCTAGTGGGCCACACTAATAGAAAAAAACTAACATAAACTGCTTATTTTTTAAGAAGGTTTTCGAAACATGGCCTTAAAGAGAATTTTGGGTGTCTCCCATGGGTCCAACGGAATAGCTTATAAATTGCTCCTCCATTGATACACTCATTAACCAGGAAAAACCAGAGGGCTTCAAACCTCCAGGAGAATCCATAAGGCTTGTAACCTCTGCTATCAAGCAAAATTACGAGTTCTAAACTTTAAAGTGCATCTGTACCGTTGATTTGCCTTTTCGGGGTCATTTATGAATATATTTTCTTTGTACCTAGCACTCTCCGTAGCCCTTTTGCTGCCAACTCATGGGTGCATTTCTCCTTCCTCTTTAGACTCACACTAAACCTGACTTCGATTCGGTTTGTTATGCAGTATGGGCCTACTTGGATGCAGGTAAAAAATTGCGGGTATAAAATATGAAGGGGGATAAGTTAGTATGGGGTATTAATTTTGATAGTTTATGAATGGGGGATAAAATAGTACTATTTGATTTGGATAGAGTATTAAATAGGTGGATAAAATTTGACTTTGTTTGGATAGTTTATAGAATGGAAGACAAGAATGGGTGGATGGTGGTAAAAGCTGTCAAATGACTATTTTGTCCATGTGCAGTGTTAAATTTGATTATGTATTAAAATAAGTATATAAATTCAAAAATTAATATTAAAAATGTCTATTCTAAAAATTTTATATTAAAAAACGTTTTTACACCATTTATATATTAAAAAATATAGTTAAAAAATTAAGTATTCCAATTTTCAATCCGTTTGAATCGGTGCGAAAATCTTATTTTTCTGATAATTTTATCTTAAATGGTCATAATAGATTTTTGGCTCTAAGTCTTTGGGCACTCGTTGAAAGGCCTTAGAGCCAAAAATCTATTATGACCATTTAAGATAAAATGATTAGAAAAATGTTCAAACGGATTGAAAATTGGAACACTTAATTTTTTAACTATATTTTTTAATATATAAATGGTGTAAAAAAAATAAGCGTTCCAATTTTCAATCCATTTGAACTAGTGCGAAAATATTATTTTTCTGATATTTTTATCTTAAATGATCATAATGGATTTTTGGTTCTAAGGCCTTTCAATGAGCACTCTAAGGGAGCCCTGAAACTAAATAAGGAGTCTTTCGGGTTGGAGAAAGGGGATAAACAGGGGTGATTTCGTCCAAATTCCTCCCCTCTACGGCCAGATTAAATTTGGGGAGGTCAAGAGGTGCCCAAAAATTGTACGGGAGAATCCCTGAAATGGGTGAAAAGGAAGAAGAGGTGAAAACTAAGACCATTCCAAATTTGGTTCCCAAACAAAGGCAAAACAGTGAGCCCCACCCCATTTACCCCCTCTTATTTTTCCCTCCTGTTTTTACTCCATCCAAACAGGCCCTAAATATATGCCCTAAGTATATGCGTTAGAGAGCCAAGAGCGTTAGAGAGCATGATAGAGCTAGCTTTCTTACTTGTTGCTTTGTTGTTTCTCTCTTGCCTCCTAGGATGTTTTTCTAGATTTTTAATATTTTTATCATTTTTATTTTGAATGGAATTCTATGCAAGTGTTGTTGGGCTTCAATGAATGTGAACCATTTTCTTTTGATTGAAAAATGGAACTACTATTCTGTAAGAGGTACTCCATTTCACGGCGGTTTTTGTTGAGGAACAGCTTTGTGATTGAGTTCGTTCCTTTTAAAGCTCTTCCATCTATGAGGTGGTGAGTTCAACTCTCATCATCCCGACCCCATACACCTTGAATCTAGGCTAGTGTGAGATTTGCTATGTAAAAAAATTTAATTTACCAATCATAGGCCATACTGCAATTTGCCCCCTTTCTAAGGGAAAAAAAAAAAAACAATTTACAATTAAATCACTACATATAGACAATCGAGAAATACAATACCAAAATTTAAAATAAGCAGCACTCATTCATTAATCAATCAGACACTAAAATAAATCAACTTGAAAAAAGGAAATTTCAATCGGAATCATCTTTAGGGTTCTCATCACCACTCTCATCACTGTCTTGAGATTGCTGAGCCTGGTGGTTTTGATGGTGGGCCTGGTGGCTCCGCTCCAAATTCATACCCAACTCAACCCTACCACCTCCGCCACCACCCCCATACGCATTCATTGAGCCCGAATTTCCCATACTACCCTCTGAAACACCCAACCCCAGCTGCTGAACCGGCTGCGCTTGCGGCACCAACTGAACCGGACTGAACCGGCCTCCACCAGGGAACTCCAACGCCCCCATTCTCTGGACCGGCGGGCCCTTGTACGGCCACATCTGGTGGTGCTCAGCCTGTCCTCCACCCACCAAAGTGGCCGCCGGAACCATCCAGAACCCGTTCCCACCCGCCCACATCGCCTGTGCCGGGAAAAAACTCGATGAGTGGAACGAACCGGGTTTTGGGTCCGACCCCGGTTCGTCACCCTGGTCTCCGGTTCTGGCCGATTTGACAGCTGGAGCTGAGGTCTCGCTTGCTGCACTTGTCGGGTTGCGAGCGTCAGCGAAATCCCCATAACCGCCGCCTCCGTGAAACCCTAGCGCCGCGGTGGCGGCGCCGTGGATAAAAACCGGGGCGGACTTAGCGCTGCCGCTGCGGAGGGAGGCGTTGAGGGTGGAGAAGTTGGCCGGGATCGTGCCGGTGCCGGTGGCGGCGACGATGGCCGGCTCGGCCTGCTGGAGGAGCCACTCGACGGTCTCGCCCTCGGACTTGTGGCCCAGCTCTCTCGTCAGCTGGAAGACCCTGGCGGCGCACACGGCCGGCATGCGGATGCGGCGGCCGCGGCCGTCGACCTTGGTGTGGCGGTCCTTGGAGGACTTTTTGGTAATTTTGGATGTGGCGGCGGTGGAAGTAGTTGTTGAGATTAGTAATCCTCCGGATTTTTCTGTGGGGATGGAGCCCATGAAGGGGCCGTGATGGGGTCCTCCTCCGGGGTCTGATTGAATTCTTTGGAGTGGAACCGGGTTGAGAGAAGATTCTTCTTGGTTCTTCTGCCTGGGTTGGTCTGAACCGGTATTTGAATCCATGAGTTTCATGTGGGTTTCAGAGGAATCAAGATCATACTACCTCTCAAGACATTATTGGCCGGTTGACAATACCCATCTAGTCTAGAGAGAGAAACTTCGGAGATTAATCTGCAAATGTTTTAGAGCCAAAGTGGAAGAATTGGTGGGTTACTTCTCTTCCTCTAGCTCTTCTTGCTTTGTGGTTGACTGCTGTCTAGAGAGAGAGAGAGAGAGAGAGAGAGAGAGAGAGAGAAAAGTAGGTTAAGGAGCCCACCAGGTGAAGGACGAGGGAGATAATCAGGGTTAATATTACACTTCGTACCCTTATAATTTTAAGAGAAATATCGATGTGTTACATGTGTATTCAGTATTGTTTTTTTTTTTGATCATGTGTATTCAGTATTGTATCCCTGACCTTTTACTATTGTGTGTTAGTACTTTTATTATACTTAGGTCAACGAATTAAGGGCTCGATAGCCTCTTTCGAAAATGGCCCCAAAAAAAAGGTTTTAGAAGTCATAATTCTGGAAATATAAAAGGAATTCCTTTAAACTTAGGACACTCTTTTAATATCTACATTTAATAGAAAAATTAGAATTCAAAAAGTAAGAGATAATATTGTACTAAACATTAAACATGGAAAGAAAACAATACTACATTGAATTGCAATTTCCCGTATTCACTTATAATTTTCAACTACCATTCTACAGTGACTTGGGATGGAATTACTATAGCTTCTTAAATCAGGTCTTAAAAGAGAATTTATGAAGCTTTTATATTCCTTCTTTGATGATACAAACCAAAATGAGATCTAAAATAAATAGAGACAATCATTAAGGCAAACGAGGCAAGAGATCGACTTGATTATCGGCAAGAATTGACTTTTTATAAATGACATAATAAAGTAAGCTGCTACGGAAATCAATGGTACGCACCGATCGTGTGTACTGACGACATGTGGGGCCCACTCAGGATCCCGCACAGATAATTCGAACAGTTCAATTATTTTAAAATAAAAAACCAAGTGAACTCTATAAAAAATCAGCTGAATCCGATATGTTTAGGTGCTCGATCAAATCTTCCCATTTTCATTCAATCTTTCCATTTTTTTCGATTTTTCAAAACTGAAAAGATTGAATCGAGTATCTACACATATCGGATGGAGTTGATTTGTCAGAGCCCCACTTGGTTTTTTAATTTTAAAATTGTTGAACGGCTCAGATCATCCGTACAAGGTCTGGAGTGGACCCCACATGTTGTCGGTATGCCAATCGATCTCCCCCCATCGGTTTCTTTAGTTTTCTTTCGCATAATAAAGCAACCAATCAATTCCACACAATCGGATCAAAAAAAAAAAATCAATTCCACACAATCACTTTATAATGTAAGCCCTTAAGGAAAGCCTATTTTTATACCACCCCATCCCATCGATTTTGATTAGTATATAACTATATATACATTTAGAAGAGAAATTTTCATGTGTCATACCTTGTTCGATCACGTAATTAAACGGTAGTTACACACAAGATCCACATTTAAACTTGAGATGAGATGAAGTGAAAGAGCATTAGAAGGGGAAAAAGAGGTGTAAAGTGAAATTGTGGTGAAAGAGAGGGGTAAAGATTGGAATTACATACATGGAATTGGAATCCAATCAATCTGTAGGCGTGGCTGGGCTGTGGTGGTGGGGTTGAATAAGTGGCAGTTGGGGCCCACTGTGTGTGTGTGTGGGGGGGGGGGTGGGACCTATGACTTCGCAAAAGCCCCACGCGTGGGGTCACTCACAGCGATAAATTACTGGATGCTGACACACCGTCGTGCTCCGACCCTCCACAATTGTGTATAAAAGGGAAAATGATTTTCACGCCTTTTCTTTTTATAGCCACATTTTAATTAAATAGGCATCCTATTCACTAGACTTATTTAGGTGTTCATCCTAGAGGTTTTAAATACTTATGTTCTCATCCTGAAAATACATTATTTCCCATTACACCCTTAGTTATATATTAATATAGATATAGACATTATATATTGATTTTTGATTTTCACATATTTTTAGGGATGTTTTCAGTCCTCCACAAAATAGGGGATTTAGGGTTTCCATCCTCCCCAAAATCAGGGATGAATCCCTGCCCAACGTAAATACCATAGCCTATTAAAATCCTCTCCAGAAAATGGCCCTGCCCAATTCACCCCAATCCTAACCCCCCACAGCCGCCGCAAAAATGCCTGTCCAAGACCTCACACCTCCGCACGAAATGGTGCCGCTGTCGAGAGCAGCAAAGCCGAAGACGAGGCCTGGGTTTGGGCCTAGATCAAGGCCGAGGCCCGCCGCGACATCGAGTCAGAGCCGGCCTACCTCTACTCCACCATCATCTCCCGCTCCTCCCTCTCCCACTCCCTCTCCTTCCACCTCGGCAACAAGCTCTGCTCCTCCACCCTCCTCTACGACCTCTTCCTCCACACCCTCTCCTCCTCTCCTCCTCTCCTCCACCATCGCCAACCTCCGCGCCGCCCGCGGGCGCAACCCCGCCTGCACCTCCTTCTCCCACTACCTCTTGAACTACAAGGGGTTCTTGTCCATCCAGGCCCACCGCGTGGCGCACACCTGTGGACCCAGAAGAGGAAGCCGTTGATTACAGTCTGATATGGCTGAAATTGAGGCAAGCAAGAGAGTGGATATTAAAGGTGTGTACTGTGTACTACAAAGTGTTAGATGAACAACAAGAGGTAGTGTCATGTCAAAAAAAAAAAAAAACAAGAGGCAGTGGGTCCACAGATTGCCGATGTGTTCGCAATTGACATACACCCCGGGGCTAAAATCAGAAAGGGAGTTTTGTCATGGTTGTGAATTGATAATATTTTGTTCATTTATCTCGATTGAAATCTATACTTTTTAAAACTTGTCATGTTTTTTAATTTCTGTCATATTTTTTATTTGATCATGTTTTGTTCATTTACCTTGATCGAAACCTATACTTCTCAAAACTTGTCATGTTTTCTGATTTTTGTCATATTTTTTATTTTGATCATATTTTGTTCATCTAGCTAGATCGAAACCTACACGTCTCGAAACTTGTCATAGTTTCCGATTTTGTCATGTTTTGTAATTGATCTTGTTTTGTTCATCTACCTCGATCAGGTTTTACCGTATTTTGTGAATTGATCATGTTTTGTCTAGCTTGTTTTCCGGCTTACACATACGTTTTTTAAGAGTCGTGTTTTCTTTTTAGATTTTAGGAAAATAAAAATATGAGAGAGAAGATTAGGAGAGAGAAAAAATTCAAAATATTAGGTGAGAGAAATGTTTGAAAGAGGAGAGAGATATGAGATAATTAGAAAAGATAATAAAAAGAGAAAGATTTGGAAAATTAGGAGAAAGAAAGGGTAGTTTAGGATTTAATTGAATTTGAGGATGAAAAGATAAGTATTTAAACACGTTAGGATGAACACCTAAATAAGTAGGGTAAAAAGGATGGCTAATTAAGTTCCCCTTTTTATTTCTTGATTCTGTATTTTTCAAGGGAATTGGTGAATTTCAGACTTTCTTTTTTTGATATTCATACTTTTTTTTAGCGTTA
The DNA here is from genome assembly GCA_019656275.1 of Rhododendron kiyosumense. NCBI lineage: Eukaryota > Viridiplantae > Streptophyta > Magnoliopsida > Ericales > Ericaceae > Rhododendron > Rhododendron kiyosumense. The sequence goes on along the minus strand of BPLS01000286.1, from coordinate 1,365,330 downwards.
AAATTGAATTTATACATTATAAACTTATAATGAATTTATGGATTTCATTATAAATTTATACAGTATTCATTTTGTAAAATCTATGCTACAGATTGTCAGTTAATCGTCTTTACAATTGCTAATTATAATTCAAGATTATTATTTACAATTCAAAATCCAAAAAGCAATTGACTCCTAAATTTGTAGATTTCAAATTCACATATCCAAAGGAACATTTATTTGGGAGCAATTTTTTTTTTAATTTCAATTCTAGAATTGTAGATCCTAGAGTATGATCAAAATAAGCATAATAAACATGTGAAACTATTTGAATGATACGTGCAGAAGATTTCCCCACAAAGTAATGTTTGGGGTAAAAGGTAAAAAATAAATTAGGATGTATTATTTTTTAAACATGTTCACATTGCCTATGATTAGTGCATGATTGCGAAATGTACTAATTTTTGGAAAATCCTCAGGATACGGTAATCTTTTTGCTAAATGTAAAGGATAAACTAAAATGAGAATGTAAAAGAGGAATGATTTTCACACTCTATTTTTTATATTGTACTCTCTTTTTTTTTCTTTTAGCAAAAAAAAAATACTTTCATCACTAAAAAACAAATAAAAGAGTGTGAATCATATTGAAAAGGTAGGTGTGAAAATCACTTCCATAAACTCTTGGGTCTGTTTGAATAGAGTGAAAATACAAGAAAATGCAATAAAGAGAAAATGACGACTTTTTTTGGTATTTGACTAGCATGAAAATACAAGAAAGTGAATTTTCTTATACAACTAATTTAAAACGTACATAGCTTCCATTTTTTTTGCTAAAAACACAGGAAAATTTTATTTTCTTGTGAAATTTGTTACATTTTATAACATTTCTCATTATGTCCATAACTTTTCTTTTTTCTATCATGACCCATAATGTATGTTAATGGTACGTTAGTAAATATATTTTTTTCTTGCAAGATTCTTACAAAAATTTTCATTTTGACCAAACACATGTAAGAAAATAAAATTTCTTTTCATTTTACTTTATCTTATTTTCACTTTCAAGCACAATTTTTTTTTTCTTATCAAACGGATCTAGAGTCTACAGTTGGTTCTAAGGTTATGCCAGCATCTTTCAATTTCAAGAATATAGTCTATCATAATATATTTTGTAATTCCCTCCCAAAACGCCAAAAATTGTTTAAGTATTTGTATATGTGTGTCACTGTGTGTGTGGTTAATTCTTTCTTTTTACGGAGTATTTTTTTTGAAGGAGAAAAATACCCACTATCCCTCTCTAGCAGCAGTAGTACAAATTCTAGCTAAAGGACCAGCAGTAAAATTGATACTCCTATAAAGTAGGTAGGTAGGTACGTGGACCCGCAATGGAGAAAGAGCAGGGTAAGTAAGAACTAGAAGAGTGGTGCTGGAGAGGCAAAGGAATTGGGGTGGTTAAGTGTCGTTTCAGTTTTAAATTTTTTTTTAATGTAATTTTAAGTTTAAATATAATTAAAATAAAAAATAGTTTTTGATGTTTTTTTTTTGCATCATTTAAAAGATCTCAATGAAATCTATCAAATAAGATCTATATTGGTAGAAAAATTATTTGCGTAAACACATGATTTTTGAAATTACCATTTTTTTCTATCAAACTGGAACGGGGGCCTTAATTACATTGAGAAGATTAGAAGAATGCAAATTGCCCAAAAAAATAAAAATTTGACACTAATAAAAAAATTTCCGATGAACCGGATTAAACTCTACAACCCTTTCTATGAGTTTGCATAAGGTGAGGTGACCTCAAGGACAAATTACCACTGAAGAGAATCAGCCCTCCAACTTTAGAATAGTAAATCCCGACAAGGTAAATTGATAAACCACTACAACAATATTCCCATTGGGGTTATGCAAATTGCTCATTACAATTCAGCACTGGGGGAGGAGGATGAGGAAGAAGAGGAGGAAGAAGGTCTCATTTCACACACAAACCCAATATAAAAATGATAAAACCACACTAAAGTCATACAACCACACACTTAAGTATATGAGAGTGTATGTGTATTTAAATGAATGTGAGTTGGATATGGTTATAGACTTTTATTAAAACCCCATGTCCTTCTTCCCTTTCGCTTTGTATAATTCCCATGGAAATCAATAAACTATTCATGTTGATTTCTCATCATTTCTTGGTCAACTCCACTCGCGTCTCTTTCATTAGCCTTCAGACAACTCATCATCAGGGCTGGCCCAATAGTAAGCGTAACAAGTCTTTGGGCTTGGGCAACTCCCTGAGCTAGGGCAATGTGTTTTTTTTTTGACGATATATAGTATATATATTTTGCCGAAGAAACTAAATAAAAGAGGCTACGTAGGTATATATACTTTTTGAGAAATATGTCATAGAAAGGATGTTAGTTTGTTGGTTAGTAGCACATGCTTAAGACTTGAGGAATGCATGTCCAACTCTTTTGCCCAACATTTGAAGTTTTTTTTTTACCTTCTCAACGAAACTAAGGCTCTATTTGGAATCCAGGGAAAGAATAGAAATAATCGAGAAGGAAACTAGAGAAAAATTGAAAGAAAATTTGGGAAGAAAGTTGAATTGAGATTTGAAATTTTTTCTCTCTTTTTTTTAAGAACCAAATTAACTAGGAAAAGAATTTTTTTTAAAATTCTCTCTTTTTTTCGCTTCTTTCTATAAGACCACACACAAAGCCTAAGACTATGTCACCAAATATCTTTAGCTAACACTTTTGGAATGACGTTTTTGTGACAATGATAAATTTTTGTCACTATTATACTTTAATGACAATTTTTGCATGTCGATGCAGGTCAATTTTCTTGTAGTGTGATTTCAAGAATTAGCTTAATAAGAAGATATGTTTTTTAAACCGGATCGTGCTAATCATAAAGCACTGTAACTAGGGTTTCATTTTAATTTTGATTTTTTGATGTAATTTAAACTAAAAGCACAATAAACCTTAATTTTGTTGTTTTTGCTCATAGGTTTTTTCATAATTTTATGGCTTAATAATAAGTGGGCTATCAAGTTTGGGGTTGTGCTTGTTCAACCCAAATGTTAAGGCCGGCCCTACTCATCACCTTTCACTAGTTCTCTTAGGCAAATGCTATGGTGTCCCCTACCCAAAAGGGGACACTGGTTATGTCTCCCAAAGGTTTAATGTTATGCTTTCAAGTGATTATGTTATGCCATTTTTAAATATTGTTATGTCTTTGAGTGGCTATGTTATGTCATTTTAAAAAAAATGTTATGACCTAATAATAATAATAATAATAATAATAATAATAATAATAATAATAATAATAATAATAATAA
>BPLS01000286.1:1330001-1342017 GCA_019656275.1 Rhododendron kiyosumense | reverse complement strand
CAATTGGATGTCGATGAGCATATTACTAATATTTTTTGGGCTGACCACGAAATGATTACTGATTATGGACTTTTTGGGGATTCTATATCTTTTGACACAACATTTCAAACAAATAAAGATTGTCGCCCACTTGCTCTTTTTACCGGCTTTAATCATTTTAGAATGATGACAATTTTTGGAGCTACACTATTGTATGATGAAACAATAGAATCGTTTCAATGGTTATTTGAGAGCTTCTTGCTTGCAATGGGAAAAAAAAGCCCGTCTCCTTGTAATTGGATAGATGAAACTTGTTAACTATGGATTGAATTAATGGATCTTTCTTTGGCATAATGGATGATTTCATTTTGGGAATGCAGGTTTGGAAGACAAGTAGGCTGATCATGTATCTTTGTTGCAAATGAGATTAATTAGTTCAATCAATGGAAGTTCCATCAGGACAAGCATACTGCAGATTTGGGACTGATGCTTGAATGGACTTCTTTTTGGGGAGGCACCTGGAAGACCAATCAATTTGATCAAATGAAGCTCACTACAAACTTTGGTACTGGTGCTTACTCGTCTACAAGCACCATATCTATCTTTTGGCATAGTTCTTGGAACACTTTTGTGGGTTAATCCACAATCCTTTATGTACTTTTTATTTCTTTCATTTCTTCACTTGTTGGGATGTTAATTTTTTTGTTGTGATGTCATATGCACTAGCCTCTCATCGTTGTACGTCACTCTGTAACTCTCTGTTTTGGCTTATTAGTAATATTGTTTGCTTTTCTTTGGATCTGCTCATGTGGTGAGTTTATATTGTGAAGTGCACTCATGTCCCACTCATGAAACTTTTATCCCTGCACAATAAGGGCATTTTGATCGTAATTCTACCAATCTGTTTTGTTGGCAGGTCACTGCATTCATCTAAAACTGCTTGATAGGTCCATAAAAAAAAAAAAAATCAAAACTGCTTGACACACTATTCTCAATTCTAACTCTACAACTCAATGAATGATAGGAGCTGCCTGGTGATGCAATGCACTCGTGGGCATCAAACATTCAAGAGCAGGCTTCTAATCCCTTCCAAATTCCACTTGAAATCCTCCACTGCATAATCTCTGATGTTGTATTTTTGTTGGATCTACACAACCATCCTTGTTTTAGCAATATCCTACAAGGTCACCCACGACCTTACAGCAAGGGAAAAACAAACTTTAGCACTGATTTGTTGCAATTCTGTTTTGAACTGCAAGCCACACAAAAATTCTACTTTGGTTGGACATAGACCCATCCAAATGTCAAACAAGTTCTGGTTTTCAGTAAATTCCAAATTCTCCCTGCTCATATATGCAGATTGTACCATGTGCACAATATTCTGATTCCCAAATCCATATTAGTTTATGTTCTCTAGCATTATCCAACCTTAAGCCTCTCAATCTCTGTTCTAGCTTAGCCAATTGCTTTTCTTCCCAAAACTTCACCAATCCGCTCTTGATTGTTTCTAAGAAGTTCATATCTATTGGAGACGCCGGTCGGGATGAATCGGAGGCGGTTCTGGGTGACGAAAGTGGGGAGATGGGAGACACCGGAGGGAATAGATCGACGATGACGCCGGTGGCGGTGAGGAAGTGGTTGTTGGCAACTGGGGAGCCATTGATTAGCATGGGGAGTGAATAGTTCGATCTGATTAGGGCTCGTTCCTTTTACAGCAATATTTAGGAATTATTATCCCCTACTTTGCAGAGCTTATGTTAGAGTTTGAGGGGTGTAGCTTATTAATCAAAACGACGTAGTTTTTACTAACTACAACCCTGTGGTGAGGGAGCTCACCACAGGCTCCCCGAATCCTCAACGTTTCTGTGCCATTGCACTCTATCGTCCTGTAATGTACTTTACCAGATTAAACCAGATTAGATCTAGTGAACCTTCTTTTTTAAGCCATCACCATGAAAGGCAGAGATAGAAGTGCATGTCTCATTTCGTTCCAGATCCTCTGTTCCCTCCTGGTCCTATGCCCTCGTGTACTGATGGTCACTAACAGAAAGGATGGAACAAGGACGCAAAAAGAGGACATCCCGAACTATCGTTATACCACAACATCGATTGGCCCGGTGACTTACTTAAACAAGATATTCAAAACAAAAAATAAGCAAGCAACTTGAAGAACAAACCAGACTAAGTAGACAGTGATTAACTTTAGCTTTGAAACATCATTCAAGTGTTTTCTTGCACACCATTTCCACGTATGCAAAAACATAAATAGAAAATATTTCTTATTTCAGAAACAAAGATAGGCTGGCAAAGTCTGATGTACACAAAACCCAAATTTCAAAAATAAAACCTACAACAGAAATTTGCCAAAAGAATAGTGTTTCTTTTCTGTTATAATAACATAATTAGATCTATCACCTTCTCTCTCTCTCTCTCTCTCTACTCTTTTGTGCTGCTATATTCTCTAGCAGGTCCAGGAGGAGGATCTCTTAAGGACAGGCTTCATTTGCTTGTCCTCCTCAAGGGATATCATCCCTAAGTGTGAGGGATCCTCCAACATCATTTTCGCTACCAAATATCCTGCTATTGACCACGTCTGATATTTTCTCGCTTGTTTCCCGATATATCTCCCTAGTTTCCCATCATAATACTCTGGCCAGCTGTCTTTGAGCAGGCGGCTCTCAGCAAGATCAATTGCTCGTCTTGCGATTTGGGGTCGTCCGGTTTTAATGCAAGCAGCCGTTAGCAACCACAAAAGCACTGCATTCAAATTAGCGGAGAAAATGAAAAGGGAAAAAAAGGAAAAGGAAAGCATATCAGTTGATTAGCATTACCAAAGGGCAAAGATCCATAGTACTAAAAAGAAACTCTAACTGGTTCCAGAGAGGAGCCCTCAACACAGAAACGAGCAGGAAAACTGAACAGGTTACAACAAGGCCAACATAAACAAGTCTTTGATGCAGGGAAGTAGAAACTAAGAAAGAAAAACATGGTGTACGGGTGTCGCATGCAGTTTTGCGTCAAAGTGTTGGGTCTATCTAGTCCTCATTTCAAGTACAAGGGGAGACACGACAAAAAATACATGTACTTTTGTAATTGCTTTCTATTCTTTTGGTAAAACATGGTGTTCTTCAGAAGGTTTCAGAGAGTATTTCATGCATAACATGAGAGTTTAATGTATAGTTTTACTACAAATATACTGATACAATAACCTTAACTGATAAAGTCTGCTCCGTTTCTGAAATACAACAAATCCCTAAAGAGGCAAGCAAATACTCTCTTTTTATCTGACCTTGGGCAACACTAGGCCTTTTCTTAAAAAATGCAGAAAACTCCAGCAATTAAGTCAAATCAGGAGATGAGGGAGTCCCGTCGAATAAACAGTCAATTCGTAACCATTATGGATTGTGTTATGATGACTCACATTAAGCAAGGCCCCATAGAACACAAACCATGTATATAGGGAAAGACAATAAGTCTACTTCAATACTTGGACAATCTTTCAAAAACCAGAAGCAAGTACAAAAAAAGAGAGCATAAAATTAGGATGACCAATCAAGTTAATCCTACTATCCCAAACTCCTGTAGAGGTGAACAAAACTATGATTCAGAACTCAACCATATCCTTACAGTGAGCTTCGTGGGATAATTTAACTAGGACAAATAAGAAGTGTTGCTTAGGACCAACAAATCGTGCCTGCATGTACAACAGTGAAATATACCCCAAAAAATTACCATGCAGTTAATTCTACACTAGGTTGGATGGTTAAGACGGGGAGAACCATATGAACTTTTCTTAAGGCAAGAATGGAGCTATTGCATATCTGTTAGCATTTATATGTTTTTTTTCAGCTTATTTACACCAGAAAGTTGAATTTATTTTAAGCAAAATTTTGCTTATTTGGAGTTCTGAAAATACATAGGACAAACGGGTCATGCTCTTTCCAATTAAGACAAGTGTGGATGAAAGGATATTCAGGATATACACGTCACAAAATTATTATAACAGGTCCAACCAAAGTACACTGAACAACTTGAATTTTTTGTCACGCCTTAAAAAGCAACACCAGACAGATTTATAACTTATTTGAACTCATTTAAGCTAACAATCTAAATGGTCAGAATCTAAAAAAGCTAACTTATAAGTGAATACCGAACAGGGCATGCCTTAGTGCACTAGCTAAAAGTTGCACCAACACGCAATAGCAAGGACTGTTCCGGCAGCAACAATGTTGTTTTGATAATATAATTGCAGAACACAAGAGCGATAGATTTAAAGAGCAACATATATACAACTCAGTGGAAGAACCTGGCCAAGATCCTCCATTATGGTAACTCCATCTGGTATTCTTCGGATCACAACCAGTTACTATTCGCCATTCATGACCTTCTATGCAAGGATGGCATATCTTCAAAGGCATTTCTCCAACCAGCTCCTCCCATCGTGCTTCTATAAGATCCATTATAGCAGCAGATTGCTCAGGAGTTGCCAAAGAAGCTAAAATAGCGATACAATTGCCTAAAGCAAACCATCGGAAATCCATCCGTGCAGGGCTCACATTGCCAATGAAGTAGCCCCCACGCATTGGCATAAAATCAAACACCCATTCTGGGATCGAATCTGGAATAACATTAAATTTATTAACCGCCGTGTGAGAATACTCCTCCGTTTTATAGCGGTAAATGTCGTTTAGTTGTTGGAAATCAAGCCAGAAATAACTCCGCATGTGATAACTCAAGGCATGCAAGCGCTTAACTATTCTCTCCACCATCTCTTTTCCCTCCGCATCATGTTTCAGCATTGCCAAAGCACATCTCAGTGCCATAAAGAAAAGTGCCTGAATCTCAATTGGATAACCATAAACACCCTGAAAATGATGATATTCATTAGAATATGCCAACAAGTAGTGTTGGGGAACAAGAAAGCTCTTAAAGAGCTGCCATGTTAAAATCAAAGAAGAGTGAAGGTCGAATGGGGAATTAATTCTGTTTTTTCTTTCTCTTTGGAAACTAAAACTTAATTAAGTTGTGGTGATGGTTGAATAATAGAACTAAGTGATCATGTTTCATCCTCGACATGCACACATGCATTGCCAGCCGTATTGGCAAATGTGGAATTGTCAAAGAGCTGGTTCGGTTGATAGATTATTGAGATTGCAGATGATTCGTAGCTTTCTATGCAGCGACCATTCTGCTGTTTTTTGCGTTCAGTGCTGCGTCATTCATGAACAGTAGCAGACCTATGACTTGGGGAAGGGTCGCCGACTTGCCATGGCATCCCCTTTTTTGCTAATGATAATCTATGTACAATAAGTATTATAGTACCAAAATTGTGGTGTAATGACACCCCCTCTCTATAAGGACCAAAAATCATATAATGTAGGAAACAAAAATTGTATGGGTGTGGCTCCAAAGCAATTTTTTCAGGTTTTAAACAACTGGACTTTGACTAAGTCGGGCCTCTACCATGCATGAATGCAAGTGGTATTTAAACCAATAAATAGAAATACATGAAATACCTTAATATAAAATCATAGAAAATCTAGTTAGTATCTGATCAAATGGCATTGGAAATTAAGAACTCAACAAGTCTTCCATCTTTTGTAAACTAAGGTTTTGGGCGAGTTGTCTGCATTAAAAACAATTCCGTCATTATTTAACTCTAGTACATTAGTACACAAAGCCAAAATGGTAACTGTTTATATCTTTTGGGGGGCTTGCATTCTAATATACTTGTTACACTTGAACTTTTAAGATCTGGCACCCCCAATAAGAAAATTCTGGTTCTGCCCTTATTCATGAATCCCAAATATTGTTGTGAACAAGCTTCTTCTAGTCATAGATGCAGGTAGAAAAGGATTCTATAATTTCTGTGATCCCATCCTGATATCTATAAATCACCAAAAAATGCAAGAATCCAAATTCGATCAACGTAACTAGGAGATATTCATACGTTGATGTTCTATGAACAAAAGTAATCGTGCCACTGTTTTTTGCTTGCAGTTGAACTCATGTTGTTGGCACTTGGAAGTAATTACATTACTTGGTTTGGTTCATGCACTAAGGTACATAGTTATGTCAACCTTAAATTTGTTAAAAACTGCCACTTTCCCATCATTTATAGTCATGGCACCACTCCTACAAGCAAATCTTTTTAAATGTAAGACATCAAATAGAATATGAATTGTCATAACATGGAAGATATTGTACCAATAGGCTAGAAGAAAATGTATCCCTTCTCATTGACTCTAGAGGTGGTAGTTCAAAAGGATCTAGGTTTCTTTTATAACGGAAGATGATGCCCTTGGCATAGCTCAATTGAGAAAACGGGTTGTTTACTCTTGGTTGGGGTACCTTCATGTCAAATTAAAATATGGGCCAGGTTTTTTGACTAGCTGGCTTTGGGGCTCTAGAAGTGAAGCCAACTTTCAGTCGGTCTGGTTTGGCTAAGGACAAATCACAAAATAATGCGTATGTTTTCCTCAAAATCACAACCAAAATTGTCTCTATGACGGTAATGGCGATAATATTCCTGACCGTAAGCCTCATCATTTTTCACCTTAAGTCAATACTCATGTAAAAGAGAGCTCTTCCTTGGGGAGCAGGGCATATCCGCTTCTTAAAACATATGCATCCCACTAGAGGGATAACGAGCCCAATACCAATCAAATCAAGAGTACAAGTACAGGAACCCATAGGTTCGGTGTAATGGCAATAATATTCTTGACTGTAAGCCTCAACATTTTTTGCCTTAAGTCAATACTCATGTAAAAGTGAGCTCTTCCTTGGGGAGCAGGACATATCCGCTTCTTAGAACATATGCATCCCACTACAGGGAAGCCTCAACATTTTTTGCCTTAAGTCAATACTTGTGTAAAAGAGAGCTCTTTCTTGGGGAGCAGGACATATCCGCTTCTTAGAACATATGCATCCCACTACAGGGATAACGAGCCCAATACCAATCAAATCAAGAGTAGAAGTCTGAGTATAACTTTACAAGAACCCATAGGTTTGGTGTAGGTGAACCAACAAGAAGCAAAATTAAAACCAGAAATGAAGCAGGCACTTAAGGTTTGAGAATAAGTAAAGCACCCGACATATTTTCCTAGTACGAGTGTCGCGAATAGAAATATGCAGAAGAAAATGAAGCTTTAGTCCGTCGATAAACTTTGACATATAAGGGGAAAAACTAATATATCAATCAAGGGCCCTTGAGACAAAAACTTTATCACCGAAAACATAAGATTCAATCGAAATATAGGCCCCAAGAGAACAAACAAAAAGTCTTTAAGGCTTTAGAATGTACTATGTAGCCTCATAAAAGTAAGCAACCATGGAAAGAAGTAAATATAAGTTATAACGCCAACACCAACAAGAATGCTAAAAGAAAATCACTGTTCTTACAAAAAGAAACAACTAAGAAATAAATAACGTCCCCACCGTACGTCCGTAGTAGCAAAAAATTTATAAAATTGCATATCTGGTACCACTGTGAACAGGGGAGCGACTCTTTCAGGTGTGTTGCATGACTGTTATTGTTATTTTGCTTTCATTGGTGTTGATGGTACGTTATCAATTTCGAATGAGATTACGATAAAGGTGAATCACGTTGAATACAGAACCCTAAACATCTCTCTCCCCTTCTTTTTTATTCCTTTCACCCTAACTTCATATTTTGTGATAAATTCTTCCCGGGTTTCAGGACATTATTGTTATTGAGCTCCTTTCATTTACTCCGCATTAAAACAACGCTCGACAAAGCATCTATTTAATTCAGTCGTCACAAAGCATGATAATCATCATGCAGGATTCTCCTCCAACAATACATTGGGCTGGCAGATACAAGTTTATCATTTGGGAATCCCAATGTCTACAGAGGGCCATTACCAATTGGCTGCATATGTAGAATCTAGGCAATGCTAGATAGCAGCAAGCTCACAACCACGAACAGAAAAGGACCTTGTAGGTTGGCATTACATGAAAAAGTTAAATGCTGAGACAATTATTTTTCTTCCAAAAAATAATCATAAAACATTGGAATTAGGACAACTGCAAAATAGAATATCAGAATTACGATGAGTCCCCAGATTATGCGGCCTCGAAGTAAAAATGGAAATCTAATTTCCATAAGATTCATAGTACTGAATTTGGGATAAGATCACTACATCAGTCCTGTGATCCACTGCACAATGAGCAGTGGATATTCATAAAATGCCGAAAATGTCAGAATTTCAATTCGCATTCACATCGTTCAATTAAATTTTGACAGATATGATGTAGTTTTTACACATTATCCACCACCCTAAGAGCAGTTGTAAGCATTTTAGTCACTACATAGCTTCTATTTGGGTATCAGTATCTCCTTTCAATGGAATGCATTATCTATCATCATTTGAGATTTGGAGAGCTATTTGTAGACTTTGAGGACATTACAATCTCTCTTCCACTGGTGTCAGTTGACTCGTTGTCCTCCTACCTTTGTAAACCTTTTTCTGTTTCCTACATAATATTTTCGGCGCCGAACAAAAAATATTTGTCAAAAGGAATACTTAGATTGGTTTTAGAAGAGAGAAGCAACACAAGCATTTCTAATTCAAATGTTTGAGAGCTTCGGGTCTTGGAAGAGCTAAACATCACAAACATTTCCATGCTTACGTAGAAGAACATTGATAGTATAGCTAAAACTTACCATTCTTCGATCAATCATTGAGCATCCATCCGCACATAGCAGAGTTGGAAATGTATCAAATCCTTCTGACAGACACAGGGACATTATAAGCCTCATTCCCTTTTGGCACTCTGGTGTTTCAGCTAGAGTTAAATCACCAGTAGACTTTGTATATGCACGCAGCAAAATAATCCACCAGAATCCAGAGTCAACAGGAGCGACCCTTCCAATTGCACTCTCACCAAAATCTGCTACTATAGTATCTGTCTTACGAATGGGGTCATGAAGAACTTTGAAACTAGCAGGCATTGCCCCTTCCCCAAGTTTAAATCTGTCTATTCTCTTTTCCCACCCTTGAAGCTGTAGTGTCTTTAATAGAAAATTCTTCACTATCTCAGGCTCACCATTCATTAGAAAAGCAAGGGCACTAGGAACAAAATCTCGTACAAAAACCTAAACAACAAACAAAAGCCGGGTAAATTTTCAAATTCAATCGGAGCCATCAAAACTGGATGTAACTTCTAATGATTTTTATCTATCTATGGTGGAACTTTAAACCCATTACACTTCTATCTGAATGCCAGTTTCAATATTCACACTGTTGAATTATTAACTCCTTAATTTGCAGAAGGAAAAAAAAAGAAAAAAAGAGAGAGAACGGCTGTGGGTAGCAGAAACGGTGATTAATAAAAAGCCGGTAAAAAAATATTGGCCTCAGAATTCGAAAAAATCTCACCCTGTCAACTGTAGGATGTTCAGTTTAACCCCCCTTCTTACTACTTGTGTATAGTTCGACCATTAGGCCTTGTTTGTTTAATGAAACAACGTATGAGGTGGGCCAACTTCTTTTACAAGAAGGCACAAAATGCGAGTAACTTCCATTACGGGTTCGTCAGCTGACTCAGCTGCAGTGGCAGAGGCAACAATGGCCCAGCGAGGGCCGTTGCCCCCACTAAATTTGTCAAAAACAGCACTTCATTCAAAAATTTAAGAATTTAGTGCAATTTATTCCTTCTAAAACCACATGTATGCCACACTAACATCATTTTCTAGACTCTACTGTCAAGAAACTATCACATGAGCATTTCACAATATGGAAACTCATCTGCCTCTATCATACGAATTCATCTTAGAAACTTTATTAATGAATAATATTAGTTGTATAACTTGTATTCTTATCTCAGTGCAAAAAGTTCCATTATATAATCATTGTTTCTATAGGAGAAATACGTGTTAAACTGGTGTTTAATAGATTCCCCCACTGGTTGTAAATTCCCAGCTCCGCCGCATGTTCAACTTGTGTTCGATAGGTTCCCAACTGGTTTAAATTCCTAGCTCTGCCACTGATCATTGTGAATATTTCCATTACAAAGATTGACACATCAGAGAGTTAGGTAAAAAATTTATACCTGATCATAATTAAGAACCTCCTCAGAAGAATGGTCATATGCAGCAATTGTGCCAACTGGTTGGCCACGAAAGAACACCAAAGATCGGCGAAGAGCTTCCCAGGCTTCAGCAACCATTGGGTGAGGTTCAAAAGAGTTGCGAGCCGATGAAGCAGGGGTATCTAGTGTGGACCGTCCAACAGGCGAATAAGAGCTCTCATAGATATCTAGGCCTCTTGCTAAGCCAATTGACAACTCACTAAGTGATCTCTCATCAAAGGATCTCTTCCTCTCTATGTTGATCCTAGGCTTGTCAAGAAGCTTCGAGAGATCAAAATCATCCATTTCAGAGATCGAGCAATGAGAACTCACATTTCTAAGCCCATATTCCTTAATACCATCCATGCTTCACAGCTATTCAAGCCTAAGATAACCTGTATCAAAATGAGAGGTGTATATTTAGGAGAAGTTCCTCTGGGTATTAATACAACGGCAAAACCCTCGAGGAAATCCAGATCTAAATACAACCAGTACAAGGAAGTCTACAACAAAACTGGCAGAGGGCAGCAGTACAGGAAGCCCAACAATAATTTCAACCAAAAATTAATGAAGTTATACTACCGAGCAATGCTCTATGTCACTGGAATTTTCCGTAATCAGGTCACTGCTTAGTTGAATGATCTTGATTGGTTCCATGTTTGGAAAAGATTACATGAATGAAGAATCAAGTTGATCATACCGTGCCACATATGCAGTGGAAAAATTTGGTGATAGAAATTGGTGAAGCACAGAGGCCCTCTATTATCCATTTCACAAAACAAAATCAAAAATTACTTTATCCATCAGCAACACTTCCAAATTTAGAAATCAAATAAAGAGTTTAATAACCTTCCAATCCTGATTGATAAATTTAGAAAATAAGACAACCTTCCAATTGTGGTTGATATTCAAGATAAAAAATATATATAACTGACCAAATTGGATTATCCTATCCACAACCATAATAACAGATAAAATGGACAGAAATTGGAGAGCAATTTTGTTCACCCCTGCTTTTTTCACCCTCGTGAGGATATGCTCATTCCGTGTTTCACTACGATAATCAAAACCATTCATTTTATCCAAATTCATTTACTAGAAGGCTATGCAAAAATTCAGCTTAATTAGATATTGGTAAGCGCTTGATCTAAAAGTTTGATTTTTCAGTCAAGAATTTTAAAGAAAACATATAAACTCCTTGATGAAACACTTATCGATATTCGATTGAGCTGAATTTTGTTGGGCTCTCCTAGAAAATGAATCTAGAAAAACTGAATGGTTTTGATCAGCAAATTGAGATACATAATGAGCACACCCTCGTCGAGGGTGAACAAAATTGCTCTCGAGAAATTGAATACATTAAGTTTTCATATGCACATTCATCAACAGGATATGTGAACCTTTTTTCTTCACGATAAGTTACCCAAAATAAACATTATACAGTATAGAAAAAAAGAATAAAACTTGAGAGAAGATCCCAGCTTTATTTGGCACTACATTACTATATCCTCAGAAATTCATGAGAGAAAATCGAGATCCGTTAAAAATTCCAACCATGTATATCCAAGCCACTATGTATTAAGTCAAATAAACAAATGAGACCCCAATAAAAGCCGTAAATTTTTGAGCTTCGACGAGGAAATGGGGCAAAAAAAGAAAGAAACCAGATCTACAAGTTTATTGGAGTGAAATGAAAAAGAAAAAAGAAAGAAAGAAAGAAAGAAAAAGTGAATTAGAGATGGAGAGAGGGGGGGAAAACCTTGGAGAGCTGAAATGGAGGGTGAGGTTTTCCGGCGGTGTGAGGAGTCGGAAGCCGGCGAGAATATCGCCGGGAAATGGCCGGCGAGAAGAACGAAGAAGGGGAGAGAGAAGACGAGGAGGAGAAAAAAATGGGCATATCTGCGGTAGCTGGTATATATAGTGCGAGAGAGAGAGAGAGAGAGAG
>BPLS01000286.1:1311005-1325001 GCA_019656275.1 Rhododendron kiyosumense | reverse complement strand
AAAAAAAAAAACCAGGGTTTTGAATTTGGGCTGGGGTATTGGGGGTTAGGAGAAGGGGGATTAGGAGGGGTGAAATCATCCATTTTTAAGGGGGATTAGGGGGGATAACTTATGGGGACCTCAAACCCCAGCCGAAGATAAGACCGCCGATGCCCCTTTCTCCGGTCTTAGCCAAGAACGGTGTTCTGGAAAACCCTTGCAGTTTATGGCTCCCAAACGGGGGCAAAGTGTGGGGCCAAGGTCTTACAGAGGGGTGAAAAATAATTCCCCTTCTATATGATGCATCCAAACGGGGCCCTAGTGCAACAATAGTCAAGACAGGTCATCCAAAAGGATTTGGGAAATGATTTTGGCACTATATTTTTTTTATATATGCACTATAAAATTTGTCTTCAAGTGTGTTTTGAAAGTTGTGCCATGTGTAATTTGAAGCATGAAATGACAAATTTTGAAGTACTTTTATAAAATAATGGAGTGCCAAAATCATTAGCTAAGAGCTTTTGAAAATATGAAAAAGGTTAAACCTGGAATATTAATAGAAAAATGGCAATATAGAGTGCCTAACACCTTACCTACTCCTTGCAATCAATTTCCGAACCCATCCCCGTCTATGCTGAGGATTTTCATTGAAAATATTATGAAATCATGATGATATGATGAGTGCATATCATACACGCATAGGCCCTAGACGAGGAAAAATTATTACTTGCTCTTGGAGTATCTCCACGTGGTACTCTAAGGACTTCTACTATCACCCATTTACAGAGGTCCAGGACTAAGTATATGAATCTCATTTGAATTTTTGAACCTTCACTTATACCCCTATGTGTCATGAATAATGAATTGTGTGTGGTATGACACTTTAATTTTCAAGTTGCAAAAAGAGGATAATCTCATGACATATGCCATGACGTAAATAGGTTTTCTTTTTTATATCCCTCATTGAAATAATAAAAACCAAGGTAAAAAGTAAGCAAGAAAGCTACTAGCCTACTACTACGAGGAGAGAAGGGAAAAGAATCTAATAAAAGACTGGACCAAATGCCATCACCAAGAGAATATTTCACTTGAACCAAAAGTCCCTAATTGGTGAGGTTGCAAAAGTTGGTTTTGTTACCTAATCCCATCTTTGTCCTTGTCCATGGTGATTCCATTATTAAGTACTCATCCATCCTTTGTTGGGTGCATATATGCCTAGGTGGGTGTAGACTTAATGGGACGCAGTCAAACAAACACACATTCCTGAGTGCTTATCACTTCACTTATGCACGCAAAATCCTAAATAAGTTGGTAATAATAGACAAGAAAGTACTGCTCCTAGTTTCTGTCAAGGTGGTGGTGCATGGAGCTTGGGCCAAGGATAGGATGAGAGTATTGGTGCTTAGTGTAAGCTGAGTATTGTGTGGGAGAATAATGAAAAGGGATATATATACTCACGTTTTTGCAGAGTCATTGACCGTGGTGGAGGCACTAGTGGTGCTTCAAGCTCTCGGGTGGGCTACTTCAAAGGAGTATGAAAGTATGGAAATTCTTATGGACAGTCTCTTGAGCTGGTTTGCAAGCTGGAATTAAAATCCTCTTGATCGATGCTAGTATATCTTGTATTCAGAACATTATTTTGAATGGTAAATTTCGACAACTTATTTTTGTTTGTTTGTTAGGTAATTAAATAAAGTCATAAATGGAATGATTCATATCTTTTGAGCTAGTTGGAAACCTCAATGGTAATGCATTTTTAATGAAGTCACTCATCAAGTCGGAGTTTCAATTTTGATATCCGCTCGTTAAGATGTACAATAGAAATTCTCTAAAATTATGGGGAGAGCCTTAAACCTCATAAAGGAATATATCTTGCTAGAATAACTTTTTTGTTGTGTAATTTGGTGGCTACGAATTTGATAGGAATTTTGAGGGGATTTTAGGCTTGGTTTATTGGTTAGCAAGGGCTGTCAGTCAACAATATTCCCAACTCAATTTTCCACTAAATATAAATTGTAGGTTGGTGGCGGGGCACTGTTATACATATAGCTAGAGTGCTCTATTGGTTCAGCCCTATGAGATAAGAAAGCAGGGATCAGCTTACATCCAAACTCGTTACCCACCAAACCCCTTCAAACTCCAACTTTTTGGCCCCATTATGGGCTCAAAACAGTGATCCAAACCGTTCATTCCATACTTCTCTTTTATACCAATAGTAGTTACAAAAATTCAGCTTGATCGGTCAATGATAAATACTTAAACAAATTGTATAAAATTTACTGTTCAAGTTTGAAATTATGTGAATTGTCCATTTTATACAAATTGTTCATATACTTCTTGATGATTGATTAAGTTGATCTTTTACACATATGGTTTTGTTAGCAAGGACTACGAGATGAACGTTCAAATCATTGTTATGGGCTTATAATGAGACCCAAAAAATTGAGTTTGGAGGGGTTTGAAGGATAAGATATATCTGGAGGTGAGCTGATCCGAAGAAAGCATTGATGTGGAAATTTAGGTTGGACCCCATTAACAAATCCCATGGTTTCTTTTTTCACAAATTGAATTTTCAAATTTGTGTTTTATGTTCCTTGTTTTTTTAAAGTCAATGTATCTTGGTCAATTTACATGTATCTTGACTAATCTATATATGGAGAAGCAATCCCACCAATCCATGGAGAATCAACCCTACGGTCGTTCTGATTTAAGCTGCTACGAAGCTTCATATAGACAAGACGCCAAAGAGTTGACAAAACCTAGTATGTTTTGAACCTAAAATCTAATAGGGAGCAAACTCCTAAATCTCAAGCCTTCGTAAACATGCATGCTTGGGTTTTGTTTTGTTTTTTTGATAGGCAAAAAATTTATTAAGAAGCTAATTGACAAATTGATTTACAAATGAGTCCTTAGGCCTTGTTTGGATCAACTTTCTTTTCAATAGGTTATCTTTTTTGACCTTCTACATGTACTAATTAAAACTTTAAGCTTTTCTGCTATTAGCATCGAGGTCGAAAAATTAGTCAAGGTGTTCACAACGTGGCTCGGACATCTTGTTATTAAAATAAATAAATCTTCTGTCAAAAGAAAAAAAATCCACTAACCATCTGTAGAATATTGACTGAATTGCCTATACATACAAAACTTGGAAGCCAAATTTAAAGGGTAACCACAAGGTTTATCCAAACAAGGCCAAGCTTGTACTTAAATTAAACCTTGGTTAATTTGGTGCCGTTACCACTGTAGGAAAAGCAAGTATAGTTTAATTATCACATGCATTTGTTAGGTGCTTATCATTTGATATGACAAACCACCTATACAATAACTAGACAATTCATTCTTAACCTTGCATTTCTTAACCTTGCATCGATCTCATCGTATAAATCAAGTCACTTTCGAAAATCACAAACCTTAAAGATAGAATATTTTGGATTATAATCCAATTAGATTCATTTTGACCTATGATGCATGCTTACACTAATTAAATTTCAAAAATAAAAATAAAAATAAAATTATTGGCCAGTTCTTGTAATATTATTCATGTTTACTAGTATATTTGCTGCTTTATACCGGAATTTTTTTGGGTGAAATGGTAGGAGAGTATTATCTCTATTATAAAATAAAATGGTATGGGAACAAGTTGTTGGAATGACTTAAATTCATTTGACCCAAAGGCTGTAGTGCATCCTCTTACTTTCCGGTTAAGTGTCCATGGTTTTCTCCTAAATTACACAACTGCCATCTCATTCCAACAGTGATGCGTAGTGCCGTAGGCACGGACTAAGAGCATCCACAGTGGAATAAGCAAAAATGGATAATCAAAACATGCCACATCAAATTTTGATTATCCATTTAGATGGTGCTAAAGTTAACAATATCCAGTCCCACATTGGTTATTTTTTGCTCATAATCAAATACAATGGGCCATTTATTGTAACGCCCCCAAAATCAGGGTACGTTAAATAAACATTTTATTATAAAAATGAAACGAGTCCAGCTCGTTATTACATCATAACTCTCGTAAGAGCTTTTTGAAATACAAAATAGGACAACAAAAGGAAACTAGGGTTCCTACTTTACGGCTCCTCTTGTTTCTTCATCCTAGCCAGCTCCTCAGCTCCGGACGCCTCCAAGTGAACAGTCCATCTTGATCATCTACAAGGTCTGACACATTATACCAGCGTCGCCACCGATATAATATGTCAGGGTCACCACAAGGTAACACCATGAGCTACAACGCTCAATAGGAAATTCTTACCCACCAACCGTACAACTAACAATCACATATTCAAATTCGTTTAATCATCTACCGTTGGTGTCCAAGGTTTCAGAGTTTCTCCTACGCGACTCATCGTAGACCGTGTCAATCATTTTCACTTACAAAACATCTTTTCAAAAACATTTGCATTGGCTCCGTACCGCGGATAACCAAGCCTTTCAAAAATCTTTAGCATTGGCTCCGAACCGCGGATAACCAAGCCATACACACCCAACCTCGGTTCCGCCGTTCCGGGTTCCCGAGTATCCTCACAATGGTTCCGCCGCACCGGGTTCCCATTGGCACACATTGCATTGGCTCCGTACCGCGGATAACCAAGCTATACCGCACCATGGTTCCGCTGCTCCGGGTTCCCATGGGAACGCACAATGGTTCCGCCGCTCCGGGTTCCCATTGGCACACACCCTCACAATGGTTCCGCTGCTCCGGTTTCCCATTGGAACACACACACACACACCTCACACAATGGGCAAGTCCGGCCACATTGCGGTTTTCAAAACATTTCAACCTTTACAAACACACCCTAGGTGTCATGTCACTAACTTTCTCGATAGAGGTGTCTCGTTACATGCAAAGACTCCGTGGTAGGACAAAAGTAAACATCAAACATCGTAATCCAACAAGATTATCCAACTCTATATTTAACATGTTCAAATCAATACTTAAAGCATAACGCCACAAGTAATACAAGCAATTCATCTTAGAGATCAAAACACAAATACTTGATATGGAAAGTAAATAAAGATAACTCATTTTAAAATGGAAGATAACGTGATCTTACATATACATAGGAATAGGGTAAGAGTATCCTACCTTGATCCGAAACTAGTCGGGGCCGAATAAGCTAGGTGGAATTTCTCCCGAATCTGGACCGAACTTCGGACGGCAGTAACTCGGTCAATCTTTGGCCGAATAGAGTCGTTCTTGGGTCTAGTACAAAGCTCTCTAAACCCTCTACAACTCTCGAGAAGGAAGTTAATCCTAGAAATGAACCTAGGTTGGAGAAAAATGGGAATAAACAAAGAGACAGTAAGCTGTCCAGAATTGAAAATCCAGAATTTTCACTGAACTTCGGATGACAATATCTTTGTCATTTCTTAACCGATTGGGGTGATTCTTGAGCCTAACTTCAAGGTTTCGAAGTGCTCTACAGCTTTCCAGAAGGAAGTTGATCCTAAAAACTATTCTAGGCAGGAGAAAATGGAGGATTTCCGACGGGACAGTGGCTGCCCAGAAAATCAGAAAATGGTTTCTAGAGAGAAGGAAGAGCAAATGCTTGATGTGTGAGTTCAAAGCATGAGAATGGCCTTCTATTTATAGGCAAGAGCTTGGCCCTCTCCTCTCCCTCTCTCTAAGTCTCACCTTGACACTTGGCAAGAGATCATGGAAGATCAATGCAAGAATCCTAGGGTTGCATGGCTATGGTGTCCTTAGATTGGATTCTTGAATCAAATGGATGGTTGAGATTGTAATGGTACATGATCAAAGGGTTGAGAAGTTGCAAGGTGTTCAAGGAGTACTTCAAATCAAATCCAACTTTTAAGCACAAATCAAGGAAAAATCCTAGGTTTGCATGGCTATTTTTGTACCAAGATTGATCTTGGATCAATTGAATGGCTAGGATTGATCCTTGGTGGGCAAGAAAGATATTGGTACAAGATCTAATGGTTCAAACAAGTGCAAGGTGTATACAAGGGTACAATGGAGGTTAATGGAGAGTTAGATACACCAAGGATTTTGAAAGATCAAGAAGATCAACCAAGGTACAATCAAATCCCTTCTTTCCTCCTTCCTCTCTTTTTCTCCCACTCTCCCTCTCTCTCTCTCGGCCCTCTCTCCTCTCTCTCTCTCTCTCTCTAGCACACACACATATATATATGCATACAATGTACAAGAAAACAAATAAACAAAAGGTACTTTTGTACAAAAGATCTAGGGATTTTAAAAGGGCAAGATTTTCCCATTAAAACAAATCAATAGGCACATGGGTTCATAGCCAATAAAATAACCAAGTACTAGAGTAATATATACACATGTACTTATGTGTCAAAACCCTAACAAATCATAAATAAGGGTACTTTGGAAAATCTTGGGATTTTAAAGGCTAAGTACTTTCCACTGATGGGAAATTGACACATGGGGATACTAATTTAATAACCCATGTGCTAGGTTGAAAGATGAACCTTTTACCCAATGGATAATAACCACCCTAACCTTTATTATCCAATGGATAATAGTTGCTAGGGAGATTATATAATAAAATAATCCAAAAAGGTACTTTAAAGTAATCAAAAAGTTACTTTTTACTATTCATAGTACTTTAATCAAGTAGACATTTAATATAAACAAATGGGGTTCTATTATCCAATGGATAATAGTTTCCCTAACATTTATTGTCCAATGGACAAAGATTAAAACCAAAATAATTAAAAGAAAAAAGAATAATCAATTCTTAGTCTAGGGTTCAAAAAGTTCAAAGGGTTCACGAGGGGCAAAACGGTCATTTTGTGGTTAGGGAAAAATAACTAGGTAACTTCCTAGCTTAGTTTCTTCAACCGGATGGTTAAAAGCTAGTTAGGTTTGCTAAGCGGACTAAAGCGTCAAGAAATAATTTTTTAAGGGGCAAAAATGTAATTTTGACAAACTACAAGGAAATTAAGGAAATTCAAATAAAATTCAAATATTTAACGAAATTTTTAACGACCAAAAATCAGGGTCGTTACATTTATTGCCTCATTCATTGAGTTTTCTTCAAACTTTTCCCCTTCATTTCATGTATATTTTTTGAAAACCTAATTTTTTAAAAATAGTTTATGTTCAAAACAATTTTTTTTTAAAAAAAATATGTTTTTGGAAAAAAAAAAGAAATTTATTAAACAGTTTTTGGAAAAAAAAAACAGTTTAAGTTAAAACTAGTTGTATTAAAATAGTTTATGAAAAGAAAATTGTGTAAAAAAAAAAACAGTTTTGTGTAAATACAGTTTTTTTAAAACAAAATGATTTTAAAAAATTGAAAAAACAATTTTTATACAGTTTTTTTTTTAAAAAATTTCTGAAAAAAATAGCTTTTAAAATTATTTTTTGAAAACATTGTTAAGAGAGAGAGAAGGTTTGTGTGTAATAATGCACGTACTTGATTAAGAAAATATGAAGATCACTAAATTTGGTTATTAGCAAAATATTGTTAGTTTTGATTATTCAAAGGCCAGAATTTGATGAGTTGTTAAGAGGTTGTTAAGTTTGGTTATTCCAATGTGAGCTCTTTTTTGAGCAAACATTGTTAATTTTAACAACCTTTTGATTTTGCTTATTCCACTGTGGATGCTCTAATGTACCAATATTACAGAAGATCAGTTATACATAATGACGGAACACTCTGTGAATCATGAATTGTGGGCATGTCGCAACAACAATAAAAGAAAATTTTCATGTAAAAGAGGCATAATAATTAGTTTCTCTTTTCGAAGATTTGACTGCGGAATATTGCAATCGAAAATATATATGCAATAGTGGCCGGCCGACTAGGTGCGCTTAGTTTTTTGTTTTTTTCCAGAAACATAGTTGGATATTATTTATAAGAAATAGGGTCCGAAGACCTAATATTGACAAGAGCAAGATTAGCTAAATGGTGAGGGACAGGACCCCCTCCCCAATTCTCTAACCTAGCACTTAATAGGGATTGTTTAGCCAACGAATAGGCTACCCTATTGCAAGAGCGTTTAACCTGTTCAAAAATGCAAGGGGAAAATAAAGGAAGAAGCTCTAGACAATCCGAAAGGATAGAGCTACAATCGGAAAATGATTTTCCTACTTGAATAAGTGCTTGAACAACATGAACTGAATCACCTTCAACAATATTACGTGAGACCCTTGTTCGTAGCAATAACTAGAACTTCCCGAAAGCCTAATATGTTTCGGTTGTTCTTGGGGAGAATAAACCAGGAAAATGAATAGATACCGTTCCCAATATAGGGACTGTGTGATCACGTGCCACAATACATAACACCAACAAGACCACTGTTCCTACCAATAGCGCTTTCAACATTGAGTTTTACTGTATTATACTAGCAGGTGTCAGATGCCACATTGGGGAAGGCATAGAGGCAGAAGCACCCGAGGGAACGCGATTAGCAACATTTGCTGCCATAAATTCAGAACAAATAGCTAGCAACAACTTTTTCCAAATTCTATTACTATTCGAGCCATGGCCTTCAAAGTATCTTTCATTCTAAGCCTTCCGCAAGAACCAACAGATCGATGCAAGAAGTGCACCCTTATCAATCTTATCAACATATAAAGAAGGGGTATCAGAGAAACAAATCCAGGTATTAGAGAAAGCATGGGGTGTTTGGCAACTTAATTTTTGCATTTTTAGATTCTCATTTTGAGTGTTTGGCAACTCATTATGAGAATGGATTATGGGAGAATGGATTTTTGGTTTTTGGGTTTAGAAGCAAAAACAGAGAATCTGGGTTTTAGGAGCTTTTCACATTTTGGCTTTTCCCATTTTTGCTACAATTACCAAAATACCCACATTCCTCCCTTCATTTTACTAAATTTGCCCCTCCCTCCTCTCGTCCACTTCTTCCATCTGTTCACACATCACGGCAATGTGGATACCCAGAGAGAGAGAGAAGACTTCAATAATATTGAATAATAAATTAAAAAAATAAAAAAACGCAAGTGGCATTTTACACCCGTTTATAAGAACATAATAAAGACATAGGGCAATATGGCAAAAATGCAACCCACAATTCATTTTCAACCATCATCTACCAAACACTACTACAATTTCAAAATACATTCTGCACAAATCTCCCAAACACTCTATCATACTCAAAATATATTCTGGTCATAATCCAAAAAGTCAAAAAGCCAAAGCTGAAAATGAAAAGCCAAAAAGTAGGCTCCCGAACACCCCTGCAAAGGGAGATTTTTGCCACACTCATCTGTAGGCGCGCTTAGTTTAAAGCACTTGACATGACATTTTATGCATGATAAGTGAATTCTTGGTGAGAGACACATATATAATGGAAGGTCGAGGGAGTAATTAGGATGCAATGAATAACTTCTCCATACATGTAATAACCATGAGTCGAGGGATGGTGCCGTGCAATGATGTACGCAGCATCGTGTAGTGCACCTCTGAGCTATCGGATTGTGCATTTGACAGCTCGGATCTCATCTCGGCAATGAACGACTCTCAATCGTTGGTTGCCAATGTGAGATCCAAACCGTTGGATGCATGTATGATCTGACGACTCAAAAGTGCGCAACATGAATCTCATTCAGAGGCGGCTTCATTCATATATAACCATGGTCAACTGACCACCCAAAATATTTTTTTTTGGTTTAGAATACATGTAAAATTTTTGGACTAACCTTACTTTGAACACCCAATCTAATCGTCAAAGAACACCCAACTCAATTGTTTGAATACCCAATCCAAATGTTATTGAACACCCACCCCAAAGAGCAATTTGCGCAATTGAATGGGAGATCAATGGATGAATAATTGCTTAATTACTTATATAGAGAGTGATGTATTTGATATTGTTGATAATGAGGATATCATGCAACGATTTTAAAATATAAAAACTCGTCGAGGACAATTGTAATAACTTATATACTTTGCTATTTTTGGGTCGCATTTTAGATGTTATGTATGAAGTTTTGTTTATATATATAGTTGTGGTTTCTCGAAATAGTATAGTGTAATTTCTGAATACCCTTAGAATGATTCCTGGAGCTGCCACTGATCTCATTGCACAACACAAACCCGAAGTTCAATAACCATAATGACTCCCTCTCCATTCCAGAGTTTTTAATTACGCAACAATGTGCACTTTTTAAAAAGAAAGATTAATGCATGTACTTCCATTTTTAAATTTTTTGTCGCGCCTATTTAACGAGCTAGTAATTGATCTGTAATTTGATGCAAAAAAAATTTAGAAATTATGCAAAGATGCTTTATTTTCATTTAAAAATTATACTACAATATTTTCGTAACGAATTAAAAATTTTAGCACTGAAAAATAATTAGGCTAAGTTCCACTAAGATTTTTGGGGCTTTTTCTTGTTATGTCCTTATGCAAACAAAAAAATCACGTTTGTTAGTTTTGCATCTAATTTTTGTGAATTACTGATTCGCCTCATCAAGACAAATAAAAAAAGCAAAAAATTATGAATTTTACTCAAATATTTTTGAAAATTACTCAAAATTATGAATTATGACTTTATCTTTGATATTTTCAAAAATATTTGGGAAAAGAGTCATAATTTTTTACTTTTTGGATTTCTCTTCTCAAGCTCTTCGAGAGGAATCAATAATTCATAATAATTAGGCACAAAACTAATAAATGTGATTTTTTTAAGGAAAAATTGCAAAATAGCACATGACATTTCACACAAATCATGCATAGGCACCTGATATTTTAATATTATAAAAAAAACACCTGATCTATTTAAAAACCCATCAATTTCTCACCCGCCGTTAACTTTCCATCCAAAAAACAGACGAAAATGTTGAAATGGCCTACACCTGGCCATTTAGGGGAAAACCAATATGCATTTTGGGAAAAAAAATACATTACTCTACTGATTTTTACCGCCAAAACCCACACGTGGGGCCATGAAGTTCCAATAACAACTATTTTTACTTTTTCTATAACTTTTAGTTTAGTTTTTTTTTTTGGTTAGTTTTGTGCCAATCTTTTGTGACTTATTGATTTGTCTCGACAAGACGAATCAGAAAAGTATATCTCCAAATATTTTAGGAAATAACCCCTTTTAAGTAAAAAAAAATGAATATTTCCCAAAATATTTGGGCAAAAAAATGAGGCGCAAAATTAAGAAACTCAAAAAAATTTAAATAAGAACAAAACTAAAAGTTATAACAAAAAGTTAAGCGGAATGGGGATGTCCCAAAATTCCCAAACATCTCATTTTCCTTCATTTGCCTCACACCATCTCAAGCTCTGCCGAAAATAATGGCACATAAATTTGATCTCCAAAATGTGCAATAACCAGTTCAACAAAAACAAACAGTTACAATAACCAATATTAAATCTTACAAGCATTACTCCCACAATAAACCATTGGAACTCCATGGCCTCTCAGGTGGGTTTTGGCAGGAGAAATTAGTAGAGTAATGTGTTTTTTCCTCAAAATATATATTGGTTTCTCTCCAAGTGGCCAGATGTAGGTCATTTCAACATTTCTGTTGTTTTTGGATGGAAAGTTAACGGTGGGTGGAAAATTGATGAATTTTTAAATAGGTTAGATATTTTTTTGATAATATTAAAAGGTCAGATGCCTATGCATGATTTGCTTGAAAGGTCAGATGTTATTTTGAATTTTTTTTAATAAAGACAAATAAAAACCAAATTTTTTTAGCGCAACTTAGCGTAACCTAATACTCCATTAAAGAGATCCACGTCAACCCTACGCTTGTGCCCCTTTTAGCTGCGATTTGCTATACAAAATTACGAATGTTGAGTGGGCCGGGATTCCCGAGGGGTTTGCTCAAATGACATGACATAGAAATTGTAGGGGAGCGAAATATCCGAAGGATGAGAAGGTTCAAAAGAGTCAAGAGGATTTGCAGTCCTATCCTTGAATGAATAGTTGTCTCAGTTCGTCTGTCCCCAGAGAGACCCAGATGTAATACATGTGCCCAATATCCGAAGGATAAAGGGAGTAGAAGTGCTTAGCCAAGCTTCAATACTATTGCCGAAGGATGATATTCTTGGTTCGCTCGGGATGGCTTTGTTCGTTCGGTAAAGATGTTTTGTTCTATGGGCTGTTGTTTCTTCGGTCGAGACGTTCTTACTCGGAGACCGCTCTCTCAGAACCTTCTGGAAGGTTCTGAAGAGACGTGGGAAGCCTTCTTTGGTAGGTGAGGTGACATTTTTGATTGATGTGACCCCTCTAGCCCTGAGTGGGCGGCTTACTAACCCCCAACAGGAGACAGACAATTAATGCTTCTGACTCGTGACATCATCCGAGCATAGCCAATCACGTGGGTATCAGGGACAGCTTGCATCACTTACTCTCTTCATCTTTGCCTATAAATAGAGGGGAACTTCATCCAAGAAAGAGGTTTAGATTTCTTGCTCTCTCTCTCTCTCTCTCTCTCTCTCTCTCTCTCTCAAGAAAACTCTTTACAAAGATCCTCCTTCTTCCAGTTCCCCATACTGACTTTATCATCGGAGCTTCTTCCCGGAGGAACAAACCCCCTCCGGTTCTGCAGGTACACGAAGAACGGAGCAGTATCTCTCGAGTCAATGGTCAACGGAGAAATCAGCCCCCTACAGAAATTAAATAATGCCTTAAAGCCAGAGTTATTTTCACTGGCTAGGGCCAAGTTTTCTCCCATCCCAGAGATTAGTGGCGAAATCAGAAATTTCCCACCGAGAGGTCACTTCTCAGGCTTAATTAAAGTCGATAAAAATTCTCGTAATCCTATACAACAAGAACATGCGCTCAGAAAAAAAATATAATGAAACATAAAATGTTTAAACATTCTTTAGAGTGCACAATTTCAAACTTAAACACACTAGGAAAACATTAAGAAAAAATGAACGGACTTGTGGTGTTGTATTCATAATTAATGTATATGTTTGCATCTAGATAAGTTCTCGGTGGGTGATTCCACTCCCATTAACCACAGATTTTGAATAAGTTTTATTTATTTATCAGCATTCAAATAGAAACAGAAGAAAAAGTCGTTACAGAGATTTGAACGCTCAACCTCATGCGTAGAGGAACAACCCTTAACCGCTTGTGCTAGAGATTCAAAACAGTATAATTTGGGTAGTTTTGTATATAATAATTATTAATTTCTTTAGTTCACAAAAATCCCAATAATTTTAAGAATGTTACTATGCCTTAACTGGATCCGCCCCTGCTAGAGGTGTGAGTTTGATTATTGGGGATAGGTCAATCAGTGGGAGATGAAGGTCCACGTGGTTAGTAGGGGCAGATCCCATCAATTTGGCTACCGATCGATTAGTTTGGTCCATTTGGTGCATTCATGCCATCCAAAAGAGTTTCGGATGGCCCAATTTAAACCAAATGGACCGAACTGGTCGCTACCAAATGGACGAGATCCAATTCTGTGGTTAGCCTAATGGACGTGTCCAGTGATCAACCTTCTAGCTACTTCTAACTGTTTTTTATGGGTGTTGATTCTCTGCGACTAGCCCTAGGTGGATTAGTCTAATTCCGTTTGGTGTGGAGATATCTCTTATGTTGTCAAAAAAAAAAAAGGCTTTCCCCTGAAAGATAGTGAGGTTGAATCCCACTAAGGTCAAACATGCTAAAGAGCTATTGAAGATTTGTCCAGTCAAATTTCAAGATCTCGAAATCAGTTGAGATGCGTGCACGTTGATTTGTTCGGTCAAACTTCAAGATCTCAAAATTCAAATAAGATGACACTTTAGACAAATAAGATTGCTGTTTGATATTTTTTTTCTGTCTTTAGTAAACTTTTTTTTGCTTTTGGTTATAATTTGGTACTTTTTAGACTCTGTGGTGCTATGTTTTCTCTGACGGAACCTTGAGAGGAAACGCGGTTAGTTTGGCGAACCTTGGTTGCAACCTGCACGAGAAGCACCTGTGTTAGTGCCCAAACCCAGGTCTTGAAGGTTCGGGATAGGCACTCCGACGGTCTAATCAGTCCAAGAAAAAGAGATTTGTATCGTAGGTTTAGGTTTTTCTCTCTCTTTACCCTCGTCA
>BPLS01000286.1:1281977-1310995 GCA_019656275.1 Rhododendron kiyosumense | reverse complement strand
TGCTTGCTCCTTATATAGGCCGAGGAAAAGTGGGGATCAAGCCATATCCGGGAATCTCGCGTCGTCTATTGCGCCCCCAAATTAGGCTAAAGATCTAGTTTGCCAAAATCGTTTCCACGATTTGCTCCCGTAGTTTAAGGTAGTGATATAGCGCCACCTGTCGCCCTTATCCAATGCATCCTTTCTCCACGTCAGGGAACGGGGACGGCTCGGTGGTAGGGAACCCTGCCGATCAGATCAGTCTGGTAGAATTAGAATTGCTGTCGGGTTCGGCACGCCATCACCAAACCCACTTCGTGACCCGCATTCAGTCCAACTCCCGCGGATGGATTGTCCCACGTCAAGTTTGGCACAAATCCACCGAGCATATCACACGCCGTCCCATCCGTCTAATGAGCTAAGTCTAGTTGATGGGCATCTCACGGCATGTGCTGAACCCCCCTCATCGAACCATACCTGCCACAATAGCCCCTCAACTCCTTCCGATCATGGTTAAAGAGCGGGAGGGGTTGATCGGCGTTTTCCATGCCCCGGTTGCTTGAAGAGTTTGTCAAACTCCACCGGATCGTCAGAGGGAACATGAAAGGATGGTTTGTACTTATGGAATAATGAGAGACTTGCTGTATAGGGGATTGACGAGACCGTTGGGGCTTTTGGAATAATGAGACTTACTGCAGAGGGGATTGACGGGACCGTTGGGACTCAGAGATCGAATGGCTGGGGCATGGTCTAGGACGGTATAGGGGAACACGTGGCTCAAAGGGATAAGTCCGCGGGTACGGATTAATGCAGGTCTCCACGTGGCGCAATAAGGATGGACAGTGTGGCGTCGCTTGGGTTCTAGTGCGAAACCCCCCGAGTTTCGTTTCTCCCATTATATAAGAGGGGAGAGCGAGACGAAATCACTTTCCTGCTCTCGCTCTATCGCTCTCATTCGCATCTGTGTAGCTGCATTCGCCACCAAAAATCCATCGTCGCTCCGCCGCCCAACGCTACGGTTTTCAGGTATCTCCGCTGCTTCTTTGGTTGTTCTTTCAAATCCCACCATGCTTTAGGGTCTCTATTCTATACCAAAATGCCCCTTTGAATATCAAAACTTTTCGGCCATCTTTGGCAGTAATCCTTTGCCTGGAACCCCCAAGGTGGTGGTTCTCGCTGCTTATAGCCCGGCGACTATCTTCCCATCTTGGGGAATATTACTGTTCCTCGTCTCACTTCGAGGTAGATCTCGATGGATCTCCCTCGGTGGGAGTTAGGTGCAAAAGAGCAGCCGTGCTGAAATAGAAATTCTCACCCTTTCCCCCTTCTCTTTGTTTTGGTCTTCAGCATGGTGGACTCAAGCATCAACTCTTCAGACGTAGACCCTGAAGCCTATCCAAGTTTGTTGGAGACGATCCAGAGCCTCAGCAAGGGATATAGGAGCTTCGATGAAAGCTCAAGTAATTTCCCTCGATTCTCTGGAATGCCTGTCATCCCCGGCATCCACATTCCACTCCAATCGGACGACAGTGCGTGGAGGGGCACTCAATCCGACCAGGGGGTTTTTTCATGCCAAACTGCCAGGGTGGATTCTGACCCAGAATACCATTGTAACGACCTTGATTTTCGGTCAATAAAAATTTCGTTAAATATTTGAATTTTATTACTTGGTTTTGCTTTTAATTTCCAGAGTTTGTCAAAATTACGTTTTTGCCCTTAAACTTTCGTTTCTTTGCGCTTTGGTCCGTTTAGCAAACCTAACTAGCTTTTAACCATCCGGTTGGAGAAACTAAGCTAGGAAGTTACCCAGTTACTTTTTCCTAACCGCAAAATGACCATTTTGCCCCTCGTGGACCCTTTGAACTCTTTGAACCCTAGACCAAGATTTGATTATTCATTTTCTTTTAATTATTTTGGTTTTAATCTTTGTCCATTGGACAATAAGTGTTAGGGAAACTATTATCCATTGGATAATAGAAACCCCAATTCTTTATTTTAAAAGTATACTTGATTAAAGTACTATGAATAGTAAAAAGTAACTTTTTGATTACTTTAAAGTACCTTTTTGGATTATTTTATTATTTAATCCCCCTAGCAACTATTATCCATTGGATAATAAAAGTTAG
Source organism: Rhododendron kiyosumense (assembly GCA_019656275.1). Taxonomy (NCBI): domain Eukaryota; kingdom Viridiplantae; phylum Streptophyta; class Magnoliopsida; order Ericales; family Ericaceae; genus Rhododendron; species Rhododendron kiyosumense. The sequence goes on along the minus strand of BPLS01000286.1, from coordinate 1,308,890 downwards.
GGTGGTTATTATCCATTGGGTAATAGGTTGTTCTTCCACCCAAGTACATGGGTTGATTTAATCTTTTCCTTTAAACCCATGTGGGGTAAGTACTATTTATTTAAAGGCTTGAAATTTCATTAGTACTCTTTTATTATTTAAAATTGGGATTTTGATCTTCCTAAGATACATGAGTACATATGTGTATATATTAATCTAGTACTTGGTGATTTTTATTGATTAGTTTAATGGGAAAATCTTGCCCTTTTAAATCTCCCTTGATCTCTAGTACAAAATTTCTTTTGTTTATTGTTTTCTTGAACCTTGCATGCATATACATATATATACCATGTGGGAGAGAGAGAGAGAGAGGAGAGAGAACCGAGAGAGAGAGAGAGAGAGGAGAGAGAGGCCGAATGGGAGAGAGAGAGAGAGAGAGAGAGAGAGAGAGAGAGAGAGAGAGAGAGAGAGGAAGGAAGGAGGAAGGAGAGAAGAAGATTGGTTCTATCTTGGCATTGATCTTCCTTGTACCTTCATATCTTGGTGTATATATATCTTCCTAGCCTAGACTTAACTCCATTGTACTCCTTTGGACACTTTGCAATGGTTTGAACCCTTAGATCTTGTACCAATATCTTTCTTGCCCACCAAGGATCAATCCTAGCCATCCAATTGATCCAAGATCAAATCTTGGTACAACATAGCCATGCAACCCTAGGATTTTCCCTTGATTTGTGCTTAAAAGTTGGATTTAATTAGATATACTTCTTGGACACCTTGCAACTTCTTGACCCTTTGATCATGTACCATTATCATCTTAACCCTCCAATTGATCCAAGAATATCACCAAGGTACAAAAATAGCCTTACAAGTCTAGGATTAGTTTTGATCTTTCAAGATTCATTGCCAAGTGTCAAGGTGAGACTTAGAGAGGGAGAGAGGAGAAGGCCAAGCCCTTTGCCTATAAATAGAAGGCCATTCCAAGCCTTTCAAAGCACACCTCAAGCAATTAGCTCTTCCTTCTCTCTAGAAACCATTTTCAGTTTTTCTGGGCAGCCTACTGCCCGTCCGAAAATCCCCAGTTTTCTCCTGTTTAGAGTAGTTTTTAGGATCAACTTCCTTCTGGAAAGTTGTAGAGAACTTCGAAACCTTGAAGTTAGGCTCAAGAATCACCCCAATTGGTTAAGAAATGACCAAGATATTGCCATCCGAAGTTCAGTAAAATTTCTGGATTTCCATTTTCTGGACAGCTTACTGTCTTCTCCTTCGTCCCCATTTTTCTCCAACCTAGGTTCATTTCTAGGATTAACTTCCTTCTCGAGAGTTGTAGAGGGTTTAGAGAGCTTCGTTCTAGACCCAAGAACGACTCTATTCGGCCAAAGATTGACCGAGTTACTGCCGTCCGAAGTTCGGTCCAGATTCGGGGGAATTTTCCACCTAGCTTATTCGGCCCCGACTAGTTTCGGATCAAGGTAGTTTAATCTTACTCTTCTAACTCTAGTATCATTTCAAAAACATATGTTCTTGTAAACTTTCCAAAAAGAAAGAAGTTTGTATTTCAAGAAAGATTAATTCGCATTTGAACGTAAGTATTTGTATTTTGATCTTTAAGTTGGGTATGAGCATGCATAGATTGCTTGAGTTACTTGTGATGTATTATAGAGTTGGATGACCTTGTTAGATTGTTTCATGCTTACTTTGTACTACCGCGGAAGTCTATGCATGTGACGAAACACGAGAAACGAGAAAGTAGAAACATGGCACCTAGGGTTTGATAACAAAGAAGTACTTTGGAAACCACATAATGACCATTTCGAGGGTATTATGTGAATGGTGTGTGTGTGTGTGTGTGTGTGTTCCAATGGGAATCCGGTATAGCGGAACCATTGTGAGGTTGTGTGTGTTCCCATGGGATCCCGGACCGGCGGAACCATGGTGAGGTATAGCTTGGTTATCCGCGGAGAGGAGCCAATGCAATGTGTGCCAATGGGAACCCGGTGCGGCGGAACCATTGTGAGGATACTCGGGAACCCGGAACGGCGGAACCGAGGTTGGGTGTGTATGGCTTGGTTATCCGCGGTTCGGAGCCAATGCTAAAGATTTTTGAAAGGCTTGGTTATCCGCGGTACGGAGCCAATGCAAATGACTTTGAAAAGATGGTTTTGTAAATGGAAAATGATTGACACGGTTTACGACGAGTCGCGTAGGAGAAACTCGGAGAATCTTGGACACCAACGGTAGTTAGATTGTGGATGTATCATTGCTACTGTCTGTTGTATTGTTATAAGTTAAGGGTTAGTGGGTAGGGTTACTCTATTGAGCTTTCGTAGCTCACGGTGTTGCCTTGTGGTGACCCTGGCATATTATATTGGTGGCGACGCCGGTATAATGTGTCAGACCTTGTAGATGATCAAGATGGACCGTTCACTTGGAGGCGTCCGGAGCTAAGGAGCTGGCTAGGATGAAGAAGCAAGAGGAGCTGTAGTTAGGAAACCTTAGTTTCCTTTTTGTTGAATAAATGTACCCTTTGAAGTATTTTTGATGTAATAAACTCTCTTTATTATGTAATAAAATGCTTCATTAACGTACCCTGATTTTGGGGGCGTTACAACCATGCCGAACAAATGGCAGCTGGTGCCCAAGCTGGTACCTTTACGTCATCCGGTGGGCCTCCGAACACATCCGATGCCGGAGGAACAAAAGCCCCATCGAGACCGCCATGAGACGTTGACACTATTCCCCCGTTGCCGTCCGGACTTGGACCAATGTCGTACAATTATTTCTATGGCGACGGTCCTGGGGGTTTCATCGAACAATTTCGGACGAAATATTCGATTCCGGACGACGTTCAGGTCGAGAGGGTGACCACTGATCGAATCCCTTTCGGCGAAGACTTCATCATACTCCAGCTTTTTGCCATCACTGACGGGGGGGGCGTAAGGTTTCCAATGAGCCCCTTCCTCCGCTACTTCTTGGCGGATTACAACTTTGCGCCGATTCAGGTTGCGGTGAACACCTGGCGAATCCTCTACTCGGCGATAAGGTTGGTCGAGATGAACAACTTGTCGTTCACATTGGGAGACTTGATGCTGATGTATATGGTATCAAGGAACTCTAAGTACGACAAATACTACCTCACCACCCGTCAGCATTTTGATCACTTAGTGGACCGCCTCTATGACACCGAAAAATAGGGCAACGTCCTGGTCAAAGTGTCCGATAACTTCGAGTGGGGACCTATCAACCCTCTCCTTGACCACCCTTTCCCAACCAGAACCGGGTCGACAGTTGAGAGGCCTTACAGAATCCCTCGAGTGCAAGGTTCCCCGGCCACGGGGATGGACTTGGTACTCTCCCTTATTGCTTTCAACTTGTATTCTTCGGTTCCTGCACCATATTAACATTTCATTTGCAGATTGCTCGGCACCGAACAAGGGGCTTCTTGTTATTGGTAGGTGTCTCAACTTGATCGCTTTGCTTTGGTGCGCCAACCGGGACGCTTCGACCCTTCTTGACTATGAGCCAACATACGCCGGGTCCGCTCACCGAAAAGATAAGAGCAGAATGGTGAGAAAGACAGTTGACTTGGCCACCGCTGCTGGGCAAGCACTACAACTGCAATATTAAGCCCAAGATTTGCTGACCTCCGGGCTACTGAAGCGGGAAGAGCAAACGGACCCCATCCCTTTTGGCCAACCGGAGCAACAGAAACAGCCCCGTGCACGAACCGAGAAAACCCACTCCAGTTGCCGAAGAGAAATAGATTCGGCCACAGAGGAGGAGGACCAAAGGGCCAAGAAAAAGGCCAAAGCTGCTGAGAATGTGGAGGTACTGCCATTTGGCCTTGCCAAAGGTGACCCTGCTAACCCAAGTGAGCCTTCGGTGCCTTTTGTTCCGGACTTTGAATGTTCGGATGGTCACGTGATTGCCGTTGGCGACAGCTTGGAGGAGAGTCCTCTCTTGGCCATGACCCTCTTGAATGGCTTGGCCCTTCCCAAGGATATGGAGAACCTACTGACTGGGAAGGCAACAAACATGGCCGAATTATGCCTATTCCTCGCCAAGGTATGTACTTTGCCAACTCTCGAGTCTCGAAACGATTTCCCCTTCCGGGTGTTAAGTCCTTATTGTAGGCCGGGCAATGTGCCAGCAAAGCCTTCAGTGACATGGATGTCCTCCTAGAGACCAAGAGGTCTCTCAAGGGGGACTTGCATGCAAAGAGGAAGGAGGCGAACCAACTCGCCAATCAGGTTGAAGCGCTGGAGGCGAAAGTTGCTAAAGTCGAAAAGGCAAGAGAGGGATTGGCTGCTTCTCCAGATCAAGGATGCCGAGGAAGAAAATGACTAGCTTAGGAAGGAAAAGCAACAAATGGAGGAGGAGCTCCCAAAAAGGTTGGAGGACGCTGGTGACGCCGGCTACAACGAAGCCGGTGAGTACTACTAGCAACAGGTGCAAAGCCTGGTCACCAAGGCCTTCAAGGAAGGAGAGCTGAAGGGAATGAAGGATACCCATCACTCCTCTTTCCTCCGTGGGTACCAGGTCGGCCTTGATTACGCCGAAGTTCCCGAAGCTGATCACCGAAGGGAACCTCCAGTGGTGCCACCTTTGGAGCTGCCGGGGGTCCTGCTTCCGGAGAAGCAACCGAACCCTACCACCGACTCGCAGTCGAACCCCACCGATTTGGCTAACACATAGACTTCATCGTTTTTTTTAAGTGCTTGAAAAGTGGAGCTTCAACTATCCGGCCCTACTCTTGTAATGAATGAAAACAAAAATTCAGTATTTGTTCTATAGTCTACCGTATTCCAGTGATTGCACTTCATGCATGGCAGTTATTGTATTGCACTTCATGCATCAGTTCATGTATTGCACTTCATGCACATGATTTGAACGTTTTATTCCCAGCCTGTCTTACCTACCCCCTTCTTCGGCAGCATCTTACAAGCGAGTAAGGTACAGCCGAAGCAAGGAAATGCCTCCTTCAGGATGATGTTAGTTTGAGATCGGCAAACAACCATGTGCCTTGCTGCCCGTTAAATATAAAATAAAATCCCGTTGAGGGAAACAATCTAGGAAGCAAATTGCCGGGCATTACACTTTATTGAAGCAAGAACGGACTCTCTTTATTGAAACAAGAATGGATTACAGAGGGAAAGAAAATTCAATTATGCATAAAACTTCCTTAGTAACTGTGCATTCCAGTGGTTCGGAATGGCCGTGCCATCCATTTCTGAGAGTTCATAGGAACCATAGCCGACCTTCTTAGATACGTAGAAGGGACCCTCCCACTTGGGCATAAATTTTTTCAATTTCTTCTTCTGGACCCCTTGTCGAAGGACAAGATCGTCAACATTGAATGGTCGAGTCCGGACGTTCTTATCATAGCTCCGAGCCAGGTGCTATTGATAAGCCACACACTTGACGTTAGCGTGGTCTTGGAGCTCGTCAAGGTGATCTGATTTGGCGGCTAACATTGCGCCAATTGTTGGGACATCGAAGGTTTCAGTTCGAGCTGTTGGTTGGGTAACCGCCACGGGAAGCACAGCTTCACAGCCAAATGCTATTGAGTACGGGGTCTGGCCAGTACCACGTCGTGGAGTGGTGCGGTAACCCCACAGCAAATCGGGTAGTTCGGCTGCCCACTTGCCACGTTTATTGGTGAGTCGGCGTTTCAGTCCGGAGAAAATTGCCTTGTTAGTTGCTTTAGCCTGGCCGTTCCCCTATGGATAGGAGACGGAAGCTGTCATCATCTGAATGCCGTGCTTCTTGTATAGGGCTTTGATGGCATCAGCTATGAACTGGGTACCATTATCAAACACAATGGCATATGAGACCCCAAACCTGGTGAAGATCTGCTTCCAAAGAAAACTTTCCACGTCGGTGGCCGTGACCGTTATGAGTGCCTTGGCTTCCACCCACTTAGTATAGTAATCTGTGGCAGTGATAATGTGCGTGAAACTGCCAGGGGCTTTCGGTAATTTGCCAATAATGTCTACCTCCCACTGGGAGATGGGCCAAGGGCTAGAGATAGGTTGCAAAGGTAGGGTCAGCTGGTAGAGGAGCGGAGAGTGCTTCTGGCATGATTCGCATTGCCTGGCATATTCGGTGGCTAAATGCACCATCTTTTTCCATCAGTAACCCTGAGAAAGGGCACGATCTGCTAAGGATCGGCCGCCGGTGTGGCAACCCGCACTTCCTCCGTGGAGTTCCTGAAGGATGCCTGGAACCTCTTGCTCATGGACTACACGAAGGTCGGGACCCATGTACGACCGTCGGTACAAGACATCAAAGGGATCGAGAAAGTAGGAGGCAGACTGGCAGCGAATTTTATGGGCTTCCTTGCGATCGGCGGGCAGCGTGGCATGCTTCAGATAACAAACTAGAGGATCTATCCAGCTCGGTGCCAATTGGATGTTCATCACTTCCCGCGGCGCTAGCTGGAAGCTCGGTGAAGGGACCTCCGCAAGATTTATTGTTCTATTGTCGTCGTACTGGGCGCAGACGGCTCCAAGACCGGCCAAAGCGTTGGCATGTGAGTTTAGATCCCAACCAACATGATCAAAAAATACATTCTGAAAGGAGCCACCAGAGTGATGACTTCGGCCATGTACTTGTTCATACACGCATCCTTCGCTTCATAGTCATCCTTCGCTTCATAGTCGTCATTGAGCTGGTTCACAACCAGTTGAGAGTCGCTATAAACCTGAACTTCCTCGGCGCCCATATGCCGAGCAATCCTTAGCCCAGCAATTAGGGCTTCGTATTCAGCCTCATTGTTGGTGGCAGGGAAGCCAATGTTAATGGCATGCTCATGCATTGTTCCGCTCGGCGAAACCAACACAATTTCGGCACCAGCACCCCGATTGTTGGACGCCCCATCTACATGAAGATGCCAAGCGTGTCCTGTGAATAGTTTTGCTCGGTGAGACGGAATGGGTCGTTTAGTGACGTATTCGTCGTGCGTGGGGTGTCTCAAATGAGGTCTTTCGTTTGTTGCGTCCGCAATGTCTACCGAAGTCGGATCATTTATCCCATTCAAGGATACACCTGGAGAGAACTCGGTGACGAAATCCGCCAATACTTGACCTTTGATCGCTGTTCGCGGTTGATACCGAATGTCGAAATTGGCTAGCTTAAGGGACCATTTGCACAGTCGATTTGACAGATCTGCCTTTCGGAGAACAGTCTTTAATGGATACTCGGTAATGACCACAATGGTGAAGCTCTGAAAGTAAGGAAAAAGCTTCTTCTTTGCCGTGACCAACGCGAGTGCCAGTTTCTTTATCGGCAAGTAGTGGGTTTCGGCGGGTAGTAGCGTTTTGCTGATGTAATAAATTGGTTGTTGATCATTGTCATTTTCTTTAGCTGTTTGCCGTACTAAAACCGCACTAGTAACATGTTGGGATACAGCTAGATAAAGGTAGAGCTCTTCCTCTTCTTTGGGCACGACAAGTAAGGGGGCTCGGGTGAGGCATACTTTTAAGTCGGCGAGAGCGCAATTGCACTTTGCCGTCCACCGAAAACTTCTTCGACTGTTCCCCTTTATCAATTGAAAGAATGGACGGCAAATATCCGAGGACTTACTGATGAATCTGTTTAAAGCAGCAGCCATACCGGCGAGACGTTGGACCTCTTTCACCGTGGCTGGTGCTCTTAATTCTTGAATGGCCTTGATCTGACTCGGATCGGATTCAATCCCTTGGCGCATGACTAACTGCCCAAGAAACTTGCCAGATCCTACGCCAAAGGCACATTTCTCGGCATTGAGCTTCAAGCCGAATCTCTTCAGTACATCGAATATCTCCCTGAGGTGGTGAATATGATTGGCAGCATCCTTGCTCTTTGCAACCATATCGTCGATACACGCTTCAAGTATCCTACGGAGCAAGCCTTTGAATCGCTGAGCGATCATATGTTGGAACGTAGCCCCAGCGTTCTTTAAGCCGAAGGGCATTACCAGATAACAGTAGGTGCCGTTGGGGGTGATGAAGGCGATCTTCTCCTGATCCTTCTCATTCATGGCAATCTAGTGATACCCCCGGTATGCATCCATAAAGCTCAGGCGAGCATACCCGGCGGTGGCATCCACCAACTGGTTTATCCAAGGGCAAGGAAAACAATCCTTTGGACACGCGTCATTTAAGTCGGTGAAATCAATGCACACCCGCCATTTTACCATTCTTTTTCCGGACTACTACTGGATAGGCCAACCAAGTAGGGTATTGAACCTCTCGAATAGCCTCGGCTTCAATGAGTCGCTTAACTTCTTCATTGACGGCGTCCACATGCATCGCCGAACTTCGGCGGGGCTTTTGCAGGATGGGTCTCCTCCTTGGATCGATGTTCAAAGAATGGGTGATTACATCAGGGTTTACGCCGGGCATCTCATATGGAGTCCAAGCAAAGACCTCCATGTTGTCCTCGAGGAACCGAACCAATTCATCACGCTCAGCTCTATCTAGTTCCGAACCAACCATAAAGAATCGAGAACTATCCTCATTGATTGGTACTCGGACCAGGTCCTCCACCGCCCTCTCCTCGGCCGGTCTGCCGATTTCATCCGGACCTTGTAATGCTTCGTTCACATCCTCGCCGGGAACGTTCTCCTTCAGCAATTCAGGGATTTCAACCCAATGAACTTCCTTTGCTTTGCCATTGCCGCGAATGGAATTAACAAAACATTTTTTGGAAACCGTTTGATCGCCCTTTATGGTTTCCTGCTGCCCAAACTTGCCTATGAACCGTACGCATTGGTGAAGCGTCGACGCAACAGCCTTCATGCCATGCAACCAATTGCGACCCAAGATTGCGTTATATGGGCTCGACGAACTAACCATGATGAATTCCACATCCAACTGTTCTGATCCGGCAAAAACTGGGAGCACTATCCTGCCAAGTGGGTAGACCAGAATCCCAATAAATCCAACGAGAGGGGCGTCCACCGGGGACAACCGATCTCTCGAGAGGCCGAAGGCTTTGAACGCAGAGTAATAGAGAATCTCTGCTGAGCTTCCTTGGTTGACCAACACCCGGCGAACCATCTTTCGCTCGACAGGTATCGAGAGGACCAAGGCATCATTGTGAGGCAAGGATAACCTCCATGTCCTTTTCGGTGAATGTAATTGCCCAGGTATGATGAGCTGCCATCTTGCGTTATGAAGATGGTTGTATCACCATTACCTCAAGTGAAGGGTGATATAATTCGTCGTGAAGTTTGTTGGCCCGGCTCTGATCCATAGGACCATGAATGCATTGTACCACACCATCTAGGGTTCGAGCCTGCGTCTGGATCCCCGTGTAAGGCGATTTATTCCTGTCAATCCACTAATCCATCTTTCCCTGTTGTACAAGCTCTTCGAGATAGAGCTTGAACGGCTGGCATGCCGTCGTATAGTGTCCCTGTTCGTTGTGGTATGAGCAGTACACCTTCTGGTTCGGTTCCCACCCATCGGCGGTTCCTAGTTTCTCCACCCCCGTCGGCCATGGAAACCCCAGTAGGCGTCCGCACTCTCGGAGCATGCGAAAAATCGGCTCTTTGAAATAAGTGGTAATGGCGAGGTGATCTCGTCCATCACTCGGCGGTCTGTCCCATGATTTGCCGCCTCCCCTATTTCCACCGGGTCCGATGCTCTCTTTCTTGGCAATGGTGTTGACTTATTTCTTTGCTTCCTTAACTGTTGGACTAGCCGGATCGGCTACTTCTGTAACCCCGGAGTCGCTGATATACTCTTCAAGTTCAATATAGCGGGCAACAGTTTGCATCAGATCTGACATATCGTTCGGTGGCCGGAGCATTAATTCTTTGGAGAGATCGGAGGTTCGATCTAGACCATGCTTGAATGAGGTAGCAGCAGTCTTTTGGTCGCAATTTTCAACCAGATTACACACGTTGTAGAAGCGATCCGAGTAATCCTGTAATGACTCACCGATCCCTCTCCTCAGGTTCGTGAGTGCCTCGACCGTTTTCGGTCGCCGATTGCTCGCGACGAAACGAGAGGTGAAAGACCTCTCCAACTTGCCAAAGCTGCTGATTGACCCGGATCCAAGTTGCGTGTACCATAGCATGGCAGCATCTGGGAGGCTCAAAGAGAAAGTTCGGCACATCACCTCGCTAAGTCCACAGAGCGCAGCCATTGATTTGAACTGTTGCACGTGGGTTGGAGCATCCGACTTCGGATTGTAAGTATTGAATTTCGAGACTTTGAAGTTAATCGGTGGAATCTCGTCCGTTATGGCCTTAGAGAAAGGTGGCCGTGCCTTTTCAGCTGTTGTTACCACCGTATCTTTTCCGACCGGCGGAGTTCCTGTCGAAGGTGCAACGTACGCCTGATGGATAGCGTCCCTTGAGCGTTTGTCCGAGATTGGTTCCCGAAATCCCCGTCCACTGACACTCGGCTTAAGAGAACTCCGTCTCTTAGATTCCGTTACTCGTGCCTCTTTCTTGGGGGGGCGGGGGGGATTCCATGGGTGGTTGCATCACCCGATAGGCGGTTCTCTCATCGGTTCGGGCGTTTACCACTGTTAGAATTCTTCGGTCACTGCTGACCTCGCACTTCTCCTTCGGTAGCAGCCCCTGGCTATCCTTCCGTACATGACTTGGACCCGCAGAGCCCCTTGGGTGCCGCTGGGAACGACACCCAGAATGTTCCGGCGATGACTGGTGGGGATTAACCACTCCTTTCCCTCGTCCATCATACCGTTGACCTCAGCCTTGGTTGGGGATCGATCACTTCGCCGGTCTTGAAGTCTTGAGGGATGGCTATTGTGGGAGTTCACATCGTCCCTCATGTCACTGGTCCGGGGCGCCACTTCGGATGGTGTTCGCTTGTGGAATCTCGTGCGGGCGCTAGAAGCCGTGGCACTTGTCTAAGGAAGTGACATCTGAGGACGGCTATCACTGGACCGATTGCTATGAGAGGGTGTTCGGTGTCTGGATTCCAAGTAAACGCGTCCGCTAGTATCTATACGACACAACGGGCCGAGCCTTGTGAAGGCGGAGACTCGAGCTGTATCAGTAGTTCGAATCGGATGGGCCATACTCCTTCGACGTAGTTCCCTAGATCTTGAGACGGGAGAAACGTCCCGATGCACTTGAAATTCTGCTATCAACTGCAACAACTCCTTTGCCATACTCATCGGAAGATCTGGTGGAGGGGGTGGAGGGGGAAGGAGGCTAGTTGTCGAATGGTTAACCCCATCAATGTGGAATGAAGCTGCTCCCGCAACTTGGTTACTCGTCCCAGCTATGGTCGAGCTTGTCATTATGGAACCATCAGGCCTCCTAGGGGTACCCAGGAGCCCTAGGTCCGCCTGCACCTGTTGCGTTGTCGGGGAGACCTGATGAGCCTAAGGGTTTAGGGAAAAATGTGCAAGACCAAGCCGCCGTTCGTTTGCGCCAGTCATCCTTAAACGTGGTGGAAAAGGGAGAGGTTTCGGAGAGGAGACGTTTTCACCTCAAAGATCTGAGGAAATGAGTCCCCAGTAGAGTCGCCAATTGTGGTGCTGTGTTTTCTTCGACGGAACCTTGAGAGGAAACGCGGTTAGTTTGGCAAACCTTGGTTGCAACCTGCATGAGAAACACCCATGTTAGTTGCCAAACCCGGGTCTTGAAGGTCCGGGATAGGCACTCCGACGGTCTAATCAGTCCAAGAAAAAGATATTTGTATTGTAGGTTTAGGTTTTTCTCTCTCTTTACCCTCGTCATGCTTGCTCCTTATATAGGCCGAGGAAAAGTGGGGATCAAGCCATATTCGGGAATCTCGCGTCGTCTATTGCGCCCCCAAATCAGGCCAAAGATCTAATTTGGCAAAACCGTTTCCACGATTTGCTCCCGCAGTTTAAGGTAGTGATATAGCGCCACCTGTCGCCCTTATCCAATGCATCCTTTCTCCACGTCAGGGAACGGGGATGGCTCGGTGGCAGGGAACCTTGCCGATCAGCTCAGTCTGGCAGCAAGTTGAATCAGAATTGCTGTCGGGTTCGACACGCCATCGCCGAACCCACTTTGTGACCCGCATTCAGTCCAACTCCCGCGGATGGACTGTCCCACGTCAGGTTCGGCACAAATCCACCGAGCATATCACACACCGTCCCATCCGTCTAATGAGCTAGGTCCGGCTGATGGGCATCTCACGGCTTGTACCGAACCTCCCTCATCGAGCCATACCCGCCACAGATTCCTCTAGTCGAGACGGATTATTAATTAAAAAAATATTATTTGAATTTAATACAGTAAAAAATTCATAAAAATGAATAAAACATACAAAAAAAAAATTAAATTTAGAAGAATGAGGGCAGTCTACGTTACGCACCGTGACAGTCAATGTCGTCGGCGAATACATGCAAACAATACACGCTCCCTAGAAAGCAACTACTACTATGTTTTGCCTGCCTTCTGGAACTTCCAAAACCGAACGTTTCTTTCCTACTATGACTTCCTGTTCCGATCCAAAACAACATTGTAGAGAGAGAAACAGCGCAAGCACCCATTTGGGAAAATCTTGACCCCACCCCACCATGCTATTGAAATCCCTCAATTCCTACGCCATCGCACTAATGTCGGGCTTCGCTCTCCTCATCCTCCTCTTATCCGGAATCCTCGAGTTCCCATCACTCTCTTCTTCGATCCCATCGGCCAAGGGAAACTCTCGATTGCAATCTGAATCCTCGCCAGATCCTTTCAGCGATCTGTTCGGTGCGTTTAGGAAATGGGATGCTCAGGTGGGTTGCTCTCAGTTCAGAGAGAAACACAAAGGGTTGGTGAAAAATGGGTCGTTGGCGTTTCAAGAAGCTGATGGTGAGTTGGATTGTGGTGAGGTGGAGATGGGTCATGTGAGTGTTTTGGTGAAAGGGTGGACTTGGGTTCCTGATAATTTGGACAATTTGTATTCGTGCCGGTGTGGGTTGAGCTGTTTGTGGACCAAATCGCCTGTTCTTGCTGACAAGCCCGATGCTTTGCTGTTTGAGACGGTGTCGCCGCCAGTTCAGGTAAATGTTGTTCAATTGTTACTTGTTTGGACTATTTGGAATTGGTCGCTAAGGATTCGAACACTCCCCGACATAAATTTAAGGTATCAGTTGAGGGGGACTGTAGAAAAAAATAGGTTTAGGGTTTGTTGAAGATGAGGGCATTAAAGGATTACACTAAATAAATTTACCCGGGTGTGGAGAGTAATTGGGAATAAAGAGGACTAAGTTTTTTTATTTTGTTTGAAACCAGACTCAGAAATAGGGAGGATTAAGTTTTTAGTTCACATAGAATCGCTCTTTATGTAATCAGAATTAAACCTTTTACTCCTAAGGTAAAAGTTTAATAAACAAAGGGCGGGAAATTATTTTCCTGCACTAAAATTTCACCCTTTTAAACTTGCGCTCCTATTTGCAAACCAATAGGGTATTTGCTTTTGGGTAACATTTGATGAGATGGCCAATTCAGCATGATATTGTCTTCTCTATTCAGGCAATTGATCCGTCCCTTGGAAACCTGAACCATATCTATGTACTTCAGATTAAAGTACAAAGAGGTCTATTCTAGCGACCTAATGCACAAGAGAATTTGGAAAACCATATCCAATGATTCGAACACTCTCCAACATATCGACATTGTAATGCATGTGAAATTAGTAAGACAGCTCAATTCTTTTTGTATCGTCTGTTTGGTAGAATTTACTTTCTGAGGTCTAAATTAGCCTACCTCTTGAGTCCCTGTTGGCTTTGAACTTTGTATTTTGAGAATCCTATTAAGCTCCTTCTTAGTTGTCAAGAGTTTGTCACAGCAAAGTTAATCCTGAGAAAGGTTTAGTGAAGTGAGGTAACGGGAAATAAAATCAGTTTTCTTGTAGGGTGCTCATTTGACAAAAAGATTTTGTAGGATAAATAAGATATGGTAGTTGATCACTGTAGAGAACTAATTTAAATATAAGACTTATGTAAAATTTGCCAGAAAAGTTTTGAGGGGTAAATAACCCTGGTGGAAAAATTAATGATGTTGGCTGTCCTACAAGTTTCTTGCTAACTAAACAAGCAAAAAGTACAAGAAAGTTAGATGTTCCCACAGTTTCCCTTTCCTCTCTCACCAATTGAATGGGGCCTTAAGGTTGTTTAGGCTTCAGAAGATAGAAAATTAGCAAGGTATTTCCTCTTAAAAAATTAATGATGTTGGCTGTCCTACAAGTTTCTTGCCAAGTAAACAAGCAAAAAGTACAATAAAGTTAGATGTTCCCATACTTTCCCTTTCCTCTCTCACCAATTGAATGGGGCCTTAAGGTTGTGTTAGGGTTCAGAAGATAGAAAACCACTTGAAGAATTTGGATGAGAAAATAATATTTTGAATGTCAAAAAACATGCTGCGGTTTTGAGTAACTTTATGTTCCTTCACCTTAGAACCTCATTTCGTTGAGGGAAAATGGCTTCACAACTAGATGTTGTATGTGTTCCTTGGGAAGAAATACTGTACTTTATATGCAAGAGTTAACGCATTTTGTTATTTTAATGTATTGCGGATTGTTTAGTATCAAATGTAGTATTTTTGCAGAGTCTTATGATTCACGTTGCGATTGGATTCGTTTTCACAAAATTAGGATTATAAATTTTTGATTCACTTTACCATTCTTGATTCAATAACTATGATTATGCCCATGGACCCAGTCTTTCCATCAAATTGAAGGCCTTTGCTTCAATAAGTGCCTTTCTTCCTATCAATTCGACCAAACTGTGGCATTTGGCCAATTCGTTGAAGTCTAGTTGACTGTCATGTAGTCTCTCCCAAATGTTTTTTTGGTAAAAGGGCAAAATGATTTTTTTGTGGTTGGAGCAGGAGAATTGTCTATTGTACCTGACGTTGCACTTTTGTTTCTTTGCTTTTCGAGCTTATCATACCATGCTGTTTCTTATTAGAGACGCAATGGAGAACCGCTTCGCATATACATGAATCTTGAGGCTGGCAGAAAGAGATCAGATCGCGAGGATCTGTTTATCAGTTATCATGCCAAGGATGATGTTCAGTCCACTTATGCTGGTGCCCTCTTTCATAATAACCGAAACTACCATTTGTCTTCTTACAAGAACAATGTAAGCATTCTGCTTCTACCTCCAACACCCTACTAAAATGCCTTCAGGGTTCTCTTTTTCTACACTCCTCCCCCTTCTTTCTCTTGGTCATATTGATATCTTTGAATTTCTGCATTTGTTTGGATCATGGAATTTATAAAGGGATTTATTAACGGGCCCGTTTATTAGAAAATGATGATGTAGCTGCTGAAAGAAAGGAAAATGATCCAAACTCGAAGAGATAAATGTTGCTGCTTCATATCACTGTTTCTTATCTTTTCTTCTCACTCGTAAAATCCTTCCACAAATTTTGATTAGACTAGTTGTTCGGTTGCAACAATATGGTTATCAATTGAATCTGTATTTGCTAGAAAAGTTGGGTTACCTAAAATTTCAGGATACACTGGTTTATTGGTCCTCGTCGCGTTGTCTTCCTCAAAGAAACAAACTTGCCATGGCTCTCCTCAAGTTGCTACCTCACCACTCATTTGGCAAGTGCTTGAACAATGTCGGCGGCCTAGACATGGCCCTAACTCTCTACCCAGACTGTGCCAAAGATCCAAACTCTGCCCCTCAATGGTGGGACCATTTACACTGTGCCATGTCCCACTACAAGTTTGCCCTTGCCATCGAAAATACAGTGACAGAAAGTTACGTGACGGAGAAGTTATTTTACACATTGGACTCTGGAGCAGTACCTATCTATTTTGGTGCTCCAAATGTGTGGGATTTTGTCCCTCCGCATTCGATAATAGATGGGACTAAATTTGAATCGATGGAAGAACTAGCTTCTTATGTGAAGGGCCTTGCCAATGACCCTATTGCCTATGCGGAGTATCACGCGTGGAGAAGATGCGGTGTGGTGGGTAGCTACGTAAAAGCACGTGCGGCGAGCTTGGACACGTTACCATGTCGGTTGTGTGAGGTAGTGAGCAGAAAAGGTGGGAGAAATGCTAGAGCCTTGTGAAGCTTTATCTGATCAATCAATACGTGTGAAGCTTTATCTGATCAAGACGTGCTCAGGAGTTTTTTTAAACGTTGACATTAATGAGATTTGAGTAGTTTAAAATGATAGTGATTTCTTGTAGAAGCATAATGAATTAGGAACAGCTTTTAAATGAAAGAACAAGCTTGAATTCATGCTTTGTGGAATCACTTGTTACCTGAACCCGGCAACTTTGTTTTGGGAAGAACTAGCTTCTTGTGTGGGGGATTTTCCTTTTTGTTTGTTTGGTTCATTCCATGAGCTGTATCAGGTGTGTACAGTTGTAGTGATTTATTGTAGGAAAAGTAGAAACAGAGTATACATATATGTAGGAATAACAAGCTGGACGGTTTTTTTTTTCTTCCTTCTGGGAACACTTGATACTCTTCTCTTCTGATCTCTCTTTTTTTTTTTCCCTTTGAATCTCGATTGAGCAACTTTGTTCTGGAGGAGGGTCCGAGCATTACTCCCATTAAAAACATCTCGCTCTATGTATACCATCAAACCATTGTTTAACCATAGACCAATCATTCGGTTCCACAATCAATTGTTCAATTTTTATATTGAAAAGTTAGAAAATGAGTTGGATGGTTTCAAACATGTCACACAAAGTAGGAATTCGATATTTGCTTTGGTGAAATGAGCATTTAATTTTTGCCCTAGTCCGTTGATTTGGTTGGAAACCCACGACAAAACAATAGACAATAAGCCGCCTAATATCCAAAATTTCCAATTCCTCTAACATACTTTGAGTAGGTGTATTTTTAAAAAGAGAAAAAGGTGCGGGTGATAAAAATCCAGAGACACGATTCCCTCCTCCCTTGCATATACCCAAGTGTCCACACAGCCAAAGTTAGACCTCATATCCCTAATTATTAAGATGTAAAAGTTAGGTAATGAGCTAATGTGAACTTGTGAAGTATTATGGGTTAGTTAAAATGTTCATTAATTAAAATAACCATCTCCTATTAAAAACCCTAACAACTATTTTTTGTTAAATTCCAACAGCTATTTTTTTGTTTCCGAATAAAATTCTGAGGACAGAAATAAAATTAATTTTCACCAAATTACTCTTAACTTTCCAAGTAACTGAAGTTGAAGTTGTTGACTGATTATTTGGGACATAAATGTTTTATTTGCAAGTGATGTTTCATGCAACTGTAATAAAATTCTATATCAATCAAAAATATATGATGGACGATATTTTGGGTCCAAAATTGCTGGGAGTTCTTTTTTTGTCAAAAGTGAGAAGATTGTATTGATAAACGCCCAGCGGCGCTTACAAAATAGAGATCATTACAAAGAACTTGCATAAAGCCAAACTATATTGTCTAACAAATACAAAATAAGTAAATCACAAGACAAAATCAATGTCTTTCATCCTAACCCAGGCATGTTCTGACGTAACAACGACACTTTTAAACTGCCTAACATCTAATTAGGAGTCTCAAACGAGAAAAAGTGCAAAGTTAAGGACAAAAGATGCCAAATACTCAGACGATTAGATGCACTCCAACCAAGTATGAACGCACCAATGAACTCCCAAGAACTACAGATTTGCCAAACCGTCACGAGTTGCCCTGCCAAAGACATCGTGTAGGGATAAAATGCTGAAGCATAAGTATCATTGTGAAGCAACCTCGATTGAGAGAACCGGATCTGTAGATAAAATTCGTCCCAAGACAAAACTAACAACTCTCATAAAACGAGAAACAAACCAATCAGACGACAAGTCGTTGATCTGGACAGACGAAAGAAGAAAATGGAAAAAACAAAGAAAAGTAGTCGGAATAATACCATGGCCTACCCTTCTTGCCGCCGCACAAGGGTATGGAACCCAAGGGGGGAAGGGAGAAGAGGAGTTATGGTGGCAAGAGTTGAGAGATAGGGTAAATTGCTAGGAGTTTGCTGAGGTGAATAATGCAACAGAAACTTTGATGATTATTTTGTAAGATACTAGAAATTAAAATAATACATTAATTTATTGATGGCCTAACTCCCTTTTTTTTTTTGTCAATCGGAAATATTGATCGCCTACTTTTGAATAGCTAGAAGGTTGTCCGGCTCCTCTCCAATCCATAGGGAATTGGAGGATTTTCCAATTTTAATTCAATGGTCAAGATTACCCTAGTAACTCAAGCTCCAAAGCTCATATAGTATTCTATGGGTACCCAATTACTCTCCAAATATTTCTCAATTACATAAGCGCTTTTTCTCCTTTTTGTTTTTTGAACTGCAAAAAAAAAATCATTAATCTTCAAGTTTACAAAAAATTTATTACTACCTCCGTCCCAATTTAATTGTCATTTTTGGGAGTTCGTGCCACTTTTCAATTGATTATATCTTATAATTTATAATGTTTAAGATGATTTTGAAAAAATTGTATTATAGAACAAATCGAGATCTATCAAACAAGATTCATATTGGATATAAAATTCATTACCAATTTAAAGACATAACTAATTTTTTTATCCAGTTAGAATAAAACTGAGACAAGTAAATTAGGACTGAGGGAGTAATTTTTTTTGAATGACATCTCTCCCTGTTAAACCTGCCTCTGGAAAACTTTTTTTATATAACTCATGAGGATTTTTTTCAACCGAAATCATATAGCTCATGAGATTTTTTTTTACCGATACTAGTGTATTTCCAAGTGTTCTTCGCACTATGTCGTGGGCTCATTGAAGTGGTTGTTCTTGTATGTAAAGAAAGGTGAAATTAAGATTCAGTTATGAAAATTAGAAAGAAATCGTAAGAGTAAGTAATTGAATATAAAATAATTTTACATAAAAAATATTTTAGAAGAAATGCAAAAAGAGTTCTTTGATTAACCCTGTAAATCTGATAGTTCTTTAAACATGCACTTGTTATTAAAATTACAATATAAAATTTTACTAATGTTTGGAATTTGGTAAATTGGTGCTTGGAATGTAATAATTGGGGAATATTTAGGAAGTAATTGGGTGCCCGTAGAATACCTTATGAGCTTTGGGGCTGGAGATACTAAGGTAATCCTGACCATTGAATTGGAAATTGGAGGATCCTCCAATTTCCTATGGATTGGAGAGGAGTCGGACTCGGATGAAATAGGTCTAACATTTTATCACTCGCTAAAAGTAGCTCATAAACTAACATATCCAATGCAAGATAAAATACTCAAATACAAGATAAAAATTTAACATGTTGCAATAACTTATTGCTAACCTAGTTTTTAACCCACTCATAGCAGATGCTCTTCGAAGGTGTGAACACGTAATATTAAAGGAAAAATAGTTGAGAAAATGTCTGGGATAAATGGATTATGATATCAATGATGAGAATATAATTAACAACGTGACTTTGCCACAATATCACAAAAATGTGCTACAATTATGCGGCTATGATTTATCCGATCAATTACAGTTTTGGTGAATTTAAAATCACTAAGTTATGATTATCAATACAGTATTTTCAGATCAACAAAATAGAACATACATTGAAATTGAGACGCCTCAACTGCAAAAGGAATGAAAATGTGGACCTAATCTAAAAGGGTTTTCTCTCTCTCTCTTTATAAACCGATATTGTTATGATAAAAAAAAAAACACATCGGGAAACACTCCCTCTCTAAGAAAACTCAAAGCTGCCAGAGTAAGCATCCGCAATGGGGTTTAGTATATTTGTGTGTTAAAATATTTGTTAAAATGTATATTAGGATAAAAATCGGTCTCATAAGTGTGTGTTAGACATCGTTAACATATTAGTGTGTTAGAACATCAACAATGATTTTGATAAATTTGTGTGTTGAAATATGTGTTAGGATAAAAAAATGGGTCCCATAAGTGTATATTATGAGTAATAGACATTTATATTTTATGGTTAGAGTTTGAATCATATAGGTGGGACCCACTTATTGTTTACTAGCATAGTTGCCAAACTTGACACATATGCTAACACATTATAAGATTTAATACAATCTAGCACACAAACTAATGCAAGCATTGTTGCACAAAAAATACATTTTTGTTTGCTAAGTCTTAACACACACAATTAAACACACTAATTAGTACACCCATTGTGGATGCTCTAAGAATACCCAAACCTGCGTTTAGGGTTAGGCCAGGGAGGCTGTCGCTTCTTCCCCACTATCGCACTCCCTCTTTTGAATAAGCATCTTTCTTGTTCCCCTCCGTGCGAAACCCCCATCGGCATCTCAGTAAATTAAGACAAGGGGTAGGCCAAGGAAGTACGAACTAGATGGTCAGTGACCTTGGGTTTGTCGCTATAGCCGATTTTATCTTCAACTCTACTCCGGTGATCTGTATCATCTGCGTCCTCCATGCAAAGTGCACTCCTTGGATCCGGCCACGTCCTTGCTTGCTCGACATCCCATTCCGTTCCTCCCCTCCCCATCGAGCGGCAAGGCCCTTCTTTCTCTTTACCCAGTTGATCGACTCCCTCCTCCAGCCACCCTTTTCCCAGTCCGATTGGCTGGTTCAATCAATCTTTTTGATTGCCCCCCCTCCCTTTTTTTTCGATTTTCCCTTCTCGGCTGATTACTCACCTTTTTCTTCCCTCCCCAGACTGGATCCGACTCCCCTACTCATCCTCCCCTACTCCGTCGACTCTGATCGAAAATTCCCTTTGCGTGGCCGCGTTTCTCGAGTTGGGATTTTGTGTTCTTTTGATGTTGTAACGCCCCTATTTTTAGGTACATTAAGGAAATAATTTATTACAGAAATAAAGTGAGTCATTGCTCATTATTACAACACGGCTCTCATAAGAGCATTTGAAATACAAAAGAGATAACAAAAGGGAACTAAGGTTCCTATTCTATGGCTCCTCTTGTTCCTCCAACCTAGCGAGTTCTTCGGCTCCGAACGCCTCCAAGGTGAATAGTTCGCCCTGTTCGTCTATCAGATCTGACATATTATATCGGCGTTGCCACCCATATAATATGTCAGGGTCACCAAGAGGGTAACACCATGAGCTACGAAGGCTCAATAGTATAATCCTAATACTAGCATCGATTTCCACATGATAAGTACATAAGCAGTGGTAAAAAGACAATAGCGCTAACACTTTCACAATTGCTTTGTAACTACCGTTGGTGTCGACTCGTCGTAAACCATGTCGTTATTACCCCTTTTCAAAAACTCCTTTTTAACTCACCCAACCTCAGTTCCGCCGTTCCGGGTTCCCGAGTATCCTCATAATGGTTCCGTCGCACCGGGTTCCCATTGGCACACATTGCATTGGCTCCGTACCGCGGATAACCAAGCTACTCACCCAACCTCGGTTTCGCCGCACCGGTCTCCCGAGTATCCTCACAATGGTTCCGCCGTTCCGGGTTCCCATTGGCACATACACACACTTACGTAATATCCTTGAGATGGTCATTACGTAGTTTCAAAAATATTTTCCAACCGAGAAAACACAACTTCCTTGTTAAACACACCCTAGGTGCCATGTTTCTACTTTTCTCGGTTTTCGTGTCACGTTCTCATGCAAGACTCCGCGTGTGAGACTTTTCATACAAACATGCATTTAGTCAAAGCCTTGAAATTAACACAACAAGTTCATCCAACTCTAGGTACATAGCATGCTTGAAACATCTTGAAAGTAAAACATGCATTTTCAATTTCAAAGATAACCTTATCTTACTTTAGTAGAACGATCAAAGTTACTTCCAAAACGTCATACAAAACATAGAGTTGAAATGTAAAATTACTTTATACTTGAAAAATAGGTAAGGATAACTACCGTTCTTCTAGGCGGTGTCGGCTACGGAATATTTGGTCGTCGGTTTTGGATTTCGGCGGCGTAACTACTCCGGATTGCTTCGAAAGGAAAAGAGATGTTCTTTCTTTTCCTAGAAACAACTTCCTAACCTTAACTAAGCTACTTTAAAGATCGATGGGTGGTATTGCTCAAGAACACTCAAGAACAAAGAAAGTTCTTGAACTTTGAACAAGAACACTTGAATTTTTAGAGAGAAGGAAGAGCAAATTGCTTTGAGGTGTGATTTCAAGCATAGAATGGCTCTCTATTTATAGGCAAAGGCTTGGCTCTCTCCCCCTCTACATGGCCGGCCCCTCTCTCTCTCTCTCTCTCTCTCTCTCCAAGGCTCCAATTTTGACATTTGTCAAGCCATCATGGAAGATCAAAGGCTAGAATGCTAGGTTTGCATGGCTATGTGTAACAAGGATTTGATTCTTGCACAATTTTGTGGTAGGAAGAAGATTAGTACAAGATTCTAGGATTAAACAAGTTGTAAATTGTACAAAGAGGACATGGAAGTTAAGATCTTGCTTGGAAGAGTAAGAATCCATAGGATTTGAAGTACAATGGGAGCTTAAATGGCCAAGTACACATCAAATCTTCCTCCCCATCTCTCTCCCAACCGGCCCCCCTCTTTTCTCTCTCCCTCTCTCCTCTCTTGCTTTCTCAAGTACAATATATATATATATATATATATGCATGTGTTATATTGCAAGAAAAATGAATAAAAAGTAGTATTTTTGGTACTTAAGATCAAAAGTAGTCTTTAAGGCCTAGGATTTTCCCAACAAACTAATAAATAGGCATATGGTACTTTAGGTAATACTTTAACCATCTAAGTACTAATATATATATATATATATATATATATATACACACACACATATGTACCCATATATCTAGTTAGTTCAAAATCCCAATAAAAATAATAATAAAGGGTACTTTGGGAATCTTGGTACCATGTACCTTTTTAATAAAATACTAAGTACTTTGTCACATGGGCTTAAGAAAAAGATTAATTTAATAATCCCAATGGTACCTTGAAAGATTCACCCTTTTATCCATTGGGTAAAAATTCCCCTAACTTCTATCATCCAATGGATAATAGTTATTAGGTCACTTTTAATATTAAAATAATCAAAAAGTACTTTAAAGTAATTAAAAAGTCTAATTTTTTTAATATCCTTAGTACTTTGAGTAAGTATACTTTAATATAAACAAATGGGGTTCTATTATCCAATGGATAATAGTTTCCCTAACATTTATTGTCCAATGGACAAAGAATAAAACTAATTTGATTAAAAGAAAAAGAATATTAAATTCTTAGTCTAGGGTTCAAAAGATTCAAAAGTTTCAATGAGGGCAAAATGGTCATTTAACGGTGACTAGATGACTTCCTAGTTTAGTTTCTCTAATCGGATGGTTAGAAGCTAACTAGGCTTGCTAAATAGGACTAAAGCGCAAGAAACGAAAGTTCAAGGGCAAAAACGTAATTATGACAAATTACAGGAATTAAAGTAATTCAAGCAATTAAGATTAATAACTCGAATAAGAAAATAAATTTCCATTTATTGAAATTCAGAGTTATTACAGATGTAGATTTGCCGAGAGTTTTTTGAGGAACAATGGCTGCAAAATGGCTAACTGATATGTGTTGGTCGCCGTTAATATGGGTGCAATTCGGCCAACAGTTTGGACGGCTTTGGTCGCTGTTTTGGCTCAAGTAACTGTTCTGTTTGGTCGCCTCTGGTCACGGTTTTGTCATCACGGTTTGTTGGGCTGAGGTACCCTATGCTCAATGCGTGGCGTTCCCTACGGCTGTGGCCCTTGTTTAGATGCATTTAGTTTTTACTAGTTCTTTAGAGGGAGTTTACGGTGGTTGTTTGTTTACTTTTTAGTAGTTTATGTTTCAATAACCATGGTTCTGTGTAGTAGTTGGTTTCCTGGCCATCTAGTTGCCTGATTTCTTTCCATGCATGCGGTGCTCCTTACTAGAAGTGCATAAAAAGTCGCTTGGTTGGTATCGATCGGTCTCCATGGGAAGCCCCCATCAATTGTGAAACTACCGTGACACCTGTACCGTTATTTAACCGTCTCATCAATTTATCGCTTGTTTAACCTTCATTTGATTGTATGCGTTATTTGTCCTACTCGTGTGCGATAGGTCTTTTTATCAGTTGTATTAGGCGCACACGGCAAGTTGTAATACTTCATATCAATGAATTTCTTGCCCTTCCAAAAAAAAAAAAAAAAAACCAAAATTGATTTCCTAACTGAAAGCTACAGATGCAAATTTTATGGACTGGTTATGTGATTTTGGCCATTAACTAAGGGTATTCATAATGGCATAATCAAATTTGAATAATTAAAACTTATTGCATTATCTATTGATTATTCATTTAAACGATTGTTAAGATTAATATTATGAAGTCCCATAATGATCCACAATTAAAAATTTATTTTTAGTAGAGAGATAAAGAGAGTTGGGAATAAATGTAGAGAAATTGTTGCTAATTTTGGTTACCCAAACACCAAAATTTGGTTATTGGTTAAGGAGTTGTTAAGTTTGGTTATACCGAGCTATTTTTTGGACTAATATTGTTAACTTGTGCAAATCTTTTAGTTTTTTTTTTTTGGAAGAACATGCCCTTGTGCAAGGGCAAGGAATTCATTGATATCAAGTATTACAATCTACCGTGTTTAACTAATACAATTGTTACAAAAACCTATTACATGCATGGAGACTAATAACACATCTAAATCAAATGAAGAAATCTCGTCCAGCAATAAATTGATCAGACGGTCAGGTGCCAGAGCTGCGCATGCTACTTATCGATACCCAGCTGCCACGGTAGTTCCACAATTAATGATGCATCCTACAGAGACCGACCAATGCCAATCAAAGATTGGCTTTTTTTACACTTTTTCTTAGAGAGCACCATGTGCATGAAATAAATATCTTGCAACTAGATGACCAAGAAGCCAACTACGTTGCAAAATTGATAATGAAAATGCAGAACCACATCGCAATCATGGTTATTGAAAGAGGAACTACGAAAGCAAAAAAATTACAATGAAAACTCCCACCAACCCAATTCCCAACCCCAAAGCATAACACCGAAACAACATATGTTGGAAAAAATTCGGCAATCACTTAAAATTCCAGAGAACAATTCCATTGATAGCAATACAATTACATGATTGAATAAATTACAAATTACATAGGCAATAAACAGATTATAGAGAATGAGATACAAACAGAATTTTTAGATCGAAACCGAGTCTTGTGTGATTTCACAATCTCCTAAAGAAAGATTCGCCGCCAACCGTGGGTGTTGTAGGATCTTGGTCGGCGTCTTCCTCTAGGGTTGGCTCGGCTAAACCGCAAGCGGTCGGAACACCACCGTCGACCGCCTCGGCGAACTAACTACTGTCTATCTCTCTCTCACACAGAGAACGAATTTCAGAGCTCTTTGAGTTGGTGAATTTTCTGGTGCAGAATGAAGAGAGGACTGCCCATTATATACTGCTCAGGAGCCTTTGAAAACAACCAGGAAATGAATACGGGAATTGAATTGTTAGCCTTGAATAGGGGAGAATCAATACACAAAACTGCCACAATGAATGGCAGGTGCAAATGCCAGCATTAACCTCTATTCATGGGGTATTATTCAGCCAAAAACTGCTGAAAAATTGAATAGCCTCGTCTAGATTCAATGAACCAACGGGAGTCCTTTCGGTTGTCTCGGGAGACCCTTCGAACGTCCCAATTATCATTCACAAAATCTGGAAATTTTCCAACAACATATATATAAAATGAGAAGACTCGCAACCAATGTAAACTGGCAATAGGGCAACCACAACCAATAGTTAGAAATCAAGCAGCCATACAACTATCAATCTGTGTCCATCTCAAGAAACCTAACACACCTCAAAATACACTAGTGAATAACCGTTGTCCAGATTGCGCCCATTTTAACGGTGGCCAAGACAGATCAATCATCCTAACCTTGTGTGATAGTGAAAGTTGATCACACAATTTAAAAACCTAACACACCTCAAAACAAAACTAGTGAATAACCGCTTGAGTCGCGCCCATTTTAATGACGGCCGAGACAAATCAATCATCCTAACCTAGTGCGAGTGTATATAGTGTATGGGTGTGTTTACAATCGACGAACCACAGAGAGAAGCCAACACTAGCCGCAATAAGAAACACAAAATCGATACCAATTGAACCTGCACCAAAATACAAAGCACAAAACCCTAAAACCACCAGAAAGACACACGCAGGCCAACCCGAAAAAGGTCGATCAGACTGGATAAGGAATGGAAGAACAAAGAGGGTAAGCCAGTACCGAGCGGAGAGGGAACGAAAAGTGAAAAAAACAAACAAAGGAAACTTCCGATTGGCCGG
The DNA here is from genome assembly GCA_019656275.1 of Rhododendron kiyosumense. Taxonomy (NCBI): domain Eukaryota; kingdom Viridiplantae; phylum Streptophyta; class Magnoliopsida; order Ericales; family Ericaceae; genus Rhododendron; species Rhododendron kiyosumense. Next base: position 1,282,701 of record BPLS01000286.1, on the reverse strand, counting down.
GGAGGTGGAAACCAGAATAGGGGGCCGACTGATGGGGAGTGGCGATCGGAGTCGAGGGAGTCGAGCAATCGGGGAAGAGGGGGTCGATCTGTGGGCATGAATCAGGCAGCGGGGGGCGGAACTATGGAGGTTGGGGGTGGATCCATGGTTGAGAGAAGCGGCTGTCACCTGACACGAACAACGCTGATCTGCGGTGGAACGCCAGTTATTGGAAGTGAGCTTGGGGGAGATGTTTATTCATGGAAGAGGGGCGGCGGCGGGCTGAGTGTGGCGGGGGAGGCGGCGGCAGTTTCGCTTGCTTTGTACGCAGAAAACTTTTGAGAGAGAGAAAGTTATTCTCGAGTCAGTTGATGTATATATCTTTTAGTTTTAATTATGCCATTGAACGTTCTAAGTAATTAGTAGTTTCTTTTGGGTTTTTTTACGTTTTATCCTCTGAGCTATATTCCGCTTGTCTGCTTCTCCTTAAATTATAAAAATCACCTATTTCATCCCTCAATTTTCTAATTGGAACCAATTTTGTCTAATAGTTAACAAATAGACAAACGTAGTGATATGCACGTCTTAGTGTATATTACATCCCTTAAATTAGTACTTTGTTAGATCTGTGTTATATTCTAATAATGTTATTTTTAGTTATTTTTATGTTTGCAGGTTCAAATAAGGTTGGTTAGTAAATTGAAATCTTGGGAGAAGAATAAGTAATAAACTTGGACCAATTTGG